>OZ025252.1:49371161-49397856 GCA_964019135.1 Arenicola marina | reverse complement strand
ACCCGAAATATATATGTTTAGGTTACGCCAGAATGATAAATTGGTACGTCAGGCGCCAGTTAAATATCTCCTTATCACTGTTTCACAAATTCTACCAATATTGGTACATCTTCCAACCTGATGTTACTTCATTTATAAACTCGATGGATATCAGCTTATTGAGCTGCAAATCAAATCCAAATCAACTTTACAGAGGGGCCCACCTTGTAGCTCAGTGGGCTAGAGAGCTAGCCTTGAGTGCTCTGGTCACCTAACAACCTAACGGCACGTGGATCGATGGTTTGAGCCCCGCTGTGGCCATGTCCATTTGGCCTCAGGATATAGATCCCATGTCTTTCTTCGTAAAGAGTAGAGGGTTACCTCCCGGGGACATGGCTCCACTCCTCCTACCTTCTCCCATTGACGTGATATGGCCAAAAGTGGTTAAAGCATCCTAAATATATAACTAGCCAACTTTACAGAAGTCTACAAGCGCTCTGCATCAGATGGCACTGCCCTTCGCAAACAGACTAAACCTGTAGCGAGGTCCACTTTACTGTGTAGAATTCCCATTCCATTGTACAAACATCGCACTTAGTTTGATAGAAGTTTAATTCCAATACATGTACAGAAGTCGCATTCCACAGGGCGAGGGTTAATGATGCTTTCGTCTGGCCCTGTAAGCATGGTTTGTCGCTGTATTCAAGTTGAGTCCAGTTTAGCTTCCAATTACACTCTGAGCTGGCTGGTCTGTATTGTAAAGTCCACCAGTCACGTCATATCGTTCCCCTTGCTGGAATATCGTTTACGTTGGTTCAGTGCAGGGGACCTAATGGTCCCTTGGTATTACCAGCCCCTCCCACCTGATCCACAATCACTGACCTAATGGTCCCTTGGTATTACCAGCCCCTCCCACCTGATCCACAATCAATGACCTAATGGTCCCTTGGTATTACCAGCCCCTCCCACCTGATCCACAATCAATGACCTAATGGTCCCTTGGTATTACCAGCCCCTCCCACCTGATCCACAATCAATGACCAAATGGTCCCTTGGTATTACCAGCCCCTCCCACCTGATCCACAATCAATGACCTAATGGTCCCTTGGTATTACCAGCCCCTCCCACCTGATCCACAATCAATGACCTAATGGTCCCTTGGTATTACCAGCCCCTCCCACCTGATCCACAATCAATGCCATAATGGTCCCTTGGTATTACCAGCCCCTCCCACCTGATCCACAATCAATGACCTGATGGTCCCTTGGTATTACCAGCCCCTCCCACCTGATCCACAATCAATGACCTAATGGTCCCTTGGTATTACCAGCCCCTCCCACCTGATCCACAATCAATGCCATAATGGTCCCTTGGTATTACCAGCCCCTCCCACCTGATCCACAATCAATGACCTAATGGTCCCTTGGTATTACCAGCCCCTCCCACCTGATCCACAATCAATGACCTAATGGTCCCTTGGTATTACCAGCCCCTCCCACCTGATCCACAATCAATGACCTAATGGTCCCTTGGTATTACCAGCCCCTCCCACCTGATCCACAATCAATGACCTAATGGTCCCTTGGTATTACCAGCCCCTCCCACCTGATCCACAATCAATGACCTAATGGTCCCTTGGTATTACCAGCCCCTCCCACCTGATCCACAATCAATGCCATAATGGTCCCTTGGTATTACCACCCCCTCCCACCTGATCCACAATCAATGCCATAATGGTCCCTTGGTATTACCAGCCCCTCCCACCTGATCCACAATCAATGACCTAATGGTCCCTTGGTATTACCAGCCCCTCCCACCTGATCCACAATCAATGACCTAATGGTCCCTTGGTATTACCAGCCCCTCCCACCTGATCCACAATCAATGACCTAATGGTCCCTTGGTATTACCAGCCCCTCCCACCTGATCCACAATCAATGCCATAATGGTCCCTTGGTATTACCACCCCCTCCCACCTGATCCACAATCAATGCCATAATGGTCCCTTGGTATTACCAGCCCCTCCCACCTGATCCACAATCAATGCCATAATGGTCCCTTGGTATTACCACCCCCTCCCACCTGATCCACAATCAATGCCATAATGGTCCCTTGGTATTACCAGCCCCTCCCACCTGATCCACAATCAATGACCTAATGGTTTCTTGGTATTACCAGCCCCTCCCACCTGATCCACAATCAATGACCTAATGGTCCCTTGGTATTGCCAGCCCCTCCCACCTGATCCACAATCAATGACCTAATGGTCCCTTGGTATTACCAGCCCCTCCCACCTGATCCACAATCAATGACCTAATGGTCCCTTGGTATTACCAGCCCCTCCCACCTGATCCACAATCAATGACCTAATGGTCCCTTGGTATTACCAGCCCCTCCCACCTGATCCACAATCAATGCCATAATGGTCCCTTGGTATTGCCAGCCCCTCCCACCTGATCCACAATCAATGACCTAATGGTCCCTTGGTATTACCAGCCCCTCCCACCTGATCCACAATCAATGCCATAATGGTCCCTTGGTATTACCAGCCCCTCCCACCTGATCCACAATCAATGACCTAATGGTCCCTTGGTATTACCAGCCCCTCCCACCTGATCCACAATCAATGACCTAATGGTCCCTTGGTATTACCAGCCCCTCCCACCTGATCCACAATCAATGACCTAATGGTCCCTTGGTATTACCAGCCCCTCCCACCTGATCCACAATCAATGCCATAATGGTCCCTTGGTATTGCCAGCCCCTCCCACCTGATCCACAATCAATGACCTAATGGTCCCTTGGTATTACCAGCCCCTCCCACCTGATCCACAATCAATGCCATAATGGTCCCTTGGTATTACCAGCCCCTCCCACCTGATCCACAATCAATGACCTAATAGTCCCTTGGTATTACCAGCCCCTCCCACCTGATCCACAATCAATGACCTAATGGTCCCTTGGTATTACCAGCCCCTCCCACCTGATCCACAATCAATGACCTAATGGTCCCTTGGTATTACCAGCCCCTCCCACCTGATCCACAATCAATGACCTAATGGTCCCTTGGTATTGCCAGCCCCTCCCACCTGATCCACAATCAATGACCTAATGGTCCCTTGGTATTACCAGCCCCTCCCACCTGATCCACAATCAATGACCTAATGGTCCCTTGGTATTACCAGCCCCTCCCACCTGATCCACAATCAATGACCTAATGGTCCCTTGGTATTACCAGCCCCTCCCACCTGATCCACAATCAATGACCTAATGGTCCCTTGGTATTACCAGCCCCTCCCACCTGATCCACAATCAATGACCTAATGGTCCCTTGGTATTACCAGCCCCTCCCACCTGATCCACAATCAATGCCATAATGGTCCCTTGGTATTGCCAGCCCCTCCCACCTGATCCACAATCAATGACCTAATGGTCCCTTGGTATTACCAGCCCCTCCCACCTGATCCACAATCAATGACCTAATGGTCCCTTGGTATTACCAGCCCCTCCCACCTGATCCACAATCAATGACCTGATGGTCCCTTGGTATTACCAGCCCCTCCCACCTGATCCACAATCAATGACCTAATGGTCCCTTGGTATTACCAGCCCCTCCCACCTGATCCACAATCAATGACCTAATGGTCCCTTGGTATTACCAGCCCCTCCCACCTGATCCACAATCAATGACCTAATGGTTTCTTGGTATTACCAGCCCCTCCCACCTGATCCACAATCAATGACCTAATGGTCCCTTGGTATTACCAGCCCCTCCCACCTGATCCACAATCAATGACCTAATGGTCCCTTGGTATTACCAGCCCCTCCCACCTGATCCACAATCAATGACCTAATGGTCCCTTGGTATTACCAGCCACTCCCACTTGATCCACAATCAATGACCTAATGGTCCCTTGGTATTACCAGCCCCTCCCACCTGATCCACAATCAATGACCTAATGGTCCCTTGGTATTACCAGCCCCTCCCACCTGATCCACAATCAATGACCTAATGGTCCCTTGGTATTACCAGCCCCTCCCACCTGATCCACAATCAATGACCTAATGGTCCCTTGGTATTACCAGCCCCTCCCACCTGATCCACAATCAATGACCTAATGGTCCCTTGGTATTACCAGCCCCTCCCACCTGATCCACAATCAATGACCTAATGGTCCCTTGGTATTACCAGCCCCTCCCACCTGATCCACAATCAATGACCTAATGGTCCCTTGGTATTACCAGCCCCTCCCACCTGATCCACAATCAATGACCTAATGGTCCCTTGGTATTACCAGCCCCTCCCACCTGATCCACAATCAATGACCTAATGGTCCCTTGGTATTACCACCCCCTCCCACCTGATCCACAATCAATGCCATAATGGTCCCTTGGTATTACCAGCCCCTCCCACCTGATCCACAATCAATGACCTAATGGTTTCTTGGTATTACCAGCCCCTCCCACCTGATCCACAATCAATGACCTAATGGTCCCTTGGTATTGCCAGCCCCTCCCACCTGATCCACAATCAATGACCTAATGGTCCCTTGGTATTACCAGCCCCTCCCACCTGATCCACAATCAATGACCTAATGGTCCCTTGGTATTACCAGCCCCTCCCACCTGATCCACAATCAATGACCTAATGGTCCCTTGGTATTACCAGCCCCTCCCACCTGATCCACAATCAATGACCTAATGGTCCCTTGGTATTACCACCCCCTCCCACCTGATCCACAATCAATGCCATAATGGTCCCTTGGTATTACCAGCCCCTCCCACCTGATCCACAATCAATGACCTAATGGTTTCTTGGTATTACCAGCCCCTCCCACCTGATCCACAATCAATGACCTAATGGTCCCTTGGTATTGCCAGCCCCTCCCACCTGATCCACAATCAATGACCTAATGGTCCCTTGGTATTACCAGCCCCTCCCACCTGATCCACAATCAATGACCTAATGGTCCCTTGGTATTACCAGCCCCTCCCACCTGATCCACAATCAATGACCTAATGGTCCCTTGGTATTACCAGCCCCTCCCACCTGATCCAAAATCAATGACCTAATGGTCCCTTGGTATTACCAGCCCCTCCCACCTGATCCACAATCAATGCCATAATGGTCCCTTGGTATTACCAGCCCCTCCCACCTGATCCACAATCAATGCCATAATGGTCCCTTGGTATTACCAGCCCCTCCCACCTGATCTACAATCAATGCCATAATGGTCCCTTGGTATTACCAGCCCCTCCCACCTGATCTACAATCAATGCCATAATGGTCCCTTGGTATTACCAGCCCCTCCCACCTGATCCACAATCAATGACCTAATGGTCCCTTGGTATTACCAGCCCCTCCCACCTGATCCACAATCAATGACCTAATGGTCCCTTGGTATTACCAGCCACTCCCACCTGATCCACAATCAATGACCTAATGGTTTCTTGGTATTACCAGCCCCTCCCACCTGATCCACAATCAATGACCTAATGGTTTCTTGGTATTACCAGCCCCTCCCACCTGATCCACAATCAATGACCTAATGGTCCCTTGGTATTACCAGCCCCTCCCACCTGATCCACAATCAATGACCTAATGGTCCCTTGGTATTACCAGCCCCTCCCACCTGATCCACAATCAATGACCTAATGGTTTCTTGGTATTACCAGCCCCTCCCACCTGATCCACAATCAATGACCTAATGGTTTCTTGGTATTACCAGCCCCTCCCACCTGATCCACAATCAATGACCTAATGGTCCCTTGGTATTACCAGCCCCTCCCACCTGATCGACAATCAATGACCTAATGGTCCCTTGGTATTACCAGCCCCTCCCACCTGATCCACAATCAATGACCTAATGGTCCCTTGGTATTACCAGCCCCTCCCACCTGATCCACAATCAATGACCTAATGGTCCCTTGGTATTACCAGCCCCTCCCACCTGATCCACAATCAATGACCTAATGGTCCCTTGGTATTACCAGCCCCTCCCACCTGATCCACAATCAATGACCTAATGGTCCCTTGGTATTACCAGCCCCTCCCACCTGATCCACAATCAATGACCTGATGGTCCCTTGGTATTACCAGCCCCTCCCACCTGATCCACAATCAATGACCTAATGGTCCCTTGGTATTACCAGCCCCTCCCACCTGATCCACAATCAATGACCTAATGGTCCCTTGGTATTACCAGCCCCTCCCACCTGATCCACAATCAATGACCTAATGGTCCCTTGGTATTACCAGCCCCTCCCACCTGATCCACAATCAATGACCTAATGGTCCCTTGGTATTACCAGCCCCTCCCACCTGATCCACAATCAATGACCTAATGGTCCCTTGGTATTACCAGCCCCTCCCACCTGATCCACAATCAATGACCTAATGGTTTCTTGGTATTACCAGCCCCTCCCACCTGATCCACAATCAATGACCTAATGGTCCCTTGGTATTACCAGCCCCTCCCACCTGATCCACAATCAATGACCTAATGGTCCCTTGGTATTACCAGCCACTCCCACTTGATCCACAATCAATGACCTAATGGTCCCTTGGTATTACCAGCCCCTCCCACCTGATCCACAATCAATGACCTAATGGTCCCTTGGTATTACCAGCCCCTCCCACCTGATCCACAATCAATGCCATAATGGTCCCTTGGTATTACCAGCCCCTCCCACCTGATCCACAATCAATGCCATAATGGTCCCTTGGTATTACCAGCCCCTCCCACCTGATCCACAATCAATGACCTAATGGTCCCTTGGTATTACCAGCCCCTCCCACCTGATCCACAATCAATGACCTAATGGTCCCTTGGTATTGCCAGCCCCTCCCACTTGATCCACAATCAATGACCTAATGGTCCCTTGGTATTACCAGCCCCTCCCACCTGATCCACAATCAATGACCTAATGGTCCCTTGGTATTACCAGCCCCTCCCACCTGATCCACAATCAATGACCTAATGGTCCCTTGGTATTACCAGCCCCTCCCACCTGATCCACAATCAATGACCTAATGGTCCCTTGGTATTACCAGCCCCTCCCACCTGATCCACAATCAATGACCTAATGGTCCCTTGGTATTACCAGCCCCTCCCACCTGATCCACAATCAATGACCTAATGGTCCCTTGGTATTACCAGCCCCTCCCACCTGATCCACAATCAATGACCTAATGGTCCCTTGGTATTACCAGCCCCTCCCACCTGATCCACAATCAATGACCTAATGGTCCCTTGGTATTACCAGCCCCTCCCACCTGATCCACAATCAATGCCATAATGGTCCCTTGGTATTACCAGCCCCTCCCACCTGATCCACAATCAATGACCTAATGGTCCCTTGGTATTACCAGCCCCTCCCACCTGATCTACAATCAATGACCTAATGGTCCCTTGGTATTACCAGCCCCTCCCACCTGATCCACAATCAATGACCTAATGGTCCCTTGGTATTACCAGCCCCTCCCACCTGATCCACAATCAATGACCTAATGGTCCCTTGGTATTACCAGCCCCTCCCACCTGATCCACAATCAATGACCTAATGGTTTCTTGGTATTACCAGCCCCTCCCACCTGATCCACAATCAATGACCTAATGGTCCCTTGGTATTGCCAGCCCCTCCCACCTGATCCACAATCAATGACCTAATGGTCCCTTGGTATTGCCAGCCCCTCCCACCTGATCCACAATCAATGACCTAATGGTCCCTTGGTATTACCAGCCCCTCCCACCTGATCCACAATCAATGACCTGATGGCCCCTTGGTATTACCAGCCCCTCCCACCTGATCCACAATCAATGACCTAATGGTCCCTTGGTATTACCAGCCCCTCCCACCTGATCCACAATCAATGACCTAATGGTCCCTTGGTATTACCAGCCCCTCCCACCTGATCCACAATCAATGCCATAATGGTTTCTTGGTATTACCAGCCCCTCCCACCTGATCCACAATCAATGACCTAATGGTCCCTTGGTATTACCAGCCCCTCCCACCTGATCCACAATCAATGCCATAATGGTCCCTTGGTATTACCAGCCCCTCCCACCTGATCCACAATCAATGACCTAATGGTCCCTTGGTATTACCAGCCCCTCCCACCTGATCCACAATCAATGACCTAATGGTCCCTTGGTATTACCAGCCCCTCCCACCTGATCCACAATCAATGACCTAATGGTTTCTTGGTATTACCAGCCCCTCCCACCTGATCCACAATCAATGACCTAATGGTCCCTTGGTATTACCAGCCCCTCCCACCTGATCCACAATCAATGACCTAATGGTCCCTTGGTATTACCAGCCCCTCCCACCTGATCCACAATCAATGACCTAATGGTCCCTTGGTATTACCAGCCCCTCCCACCTGATCCACAATCAATGACCTAATGGTCCCTTGGTATTACCAGCCCCTCCCACCTGATCCACAATCAATGACCTAATGGTCCCTTGGTATTACCAGCCCCTCCCACCTGATCCACAATCAATGACCTAATGGTCCCTTGGTATTACCAGCCCCTCCCACCTGATCCACAATCAATGCCATAATGGTCCCTTGGTATTACCAGCCCCTCCCACCTGATCCACAATCAATGACCTAATGGTCCCTTGGTCTTACCAGCCCCTCCCACCTGATCCACAATCAATGACCTAATGGTCCCTTGGTATTACCAGCCCCTCCCACCTGATCCACAATCAATGACCTAATGGTCCCTTGGTATTACCAGCCCCTCCCACCTGATCCACAATCAATGACCTAATGGTCCCTTGGTATTACCAGCCCCTCCCACCTGATCCACAATCAATGACCTAATGGTCCCTTGGTATTACCAGCCCCTCCCACCTGATCCACAATCAATGACCTAATGGTCCCTTGGTATTACCAGCCCCTCCCACCTGATCCACAATCAATGACCTAATGGTCCCTTGGTATTACCAGCCCCTCCCACCTGATCCACAATCAATGACCTAATGGTCCCTTGGTATTACCAGCCCCTCCCACCTGATCCACAATCAATGACCTAATGGTCCCTTGGTATTACCAGCCCCTCCCACCTGATCCACAATCAATGACCTAATGGTCCCTTGGTATTACCAGCCCCTCCCACCTGATCTACAATCAATGACCTAATGGTCCCTTGGTATTACCAGCCCCTCCCACCTGATCCACAATCAATGACCTAATGGTTTCTTGGTATTACCAGCCCCTCCCACCTGATCCACAATCAATGACCTAATGGTCCCTTGGTATTACCAGCCCCTCCCACCTGATCCACAATCAATGACCTAATGGTCCCTTGGTATTACCAGCCCCTCCCACCTGATCCACAATCAATGACCTAATGGTCCCTTGGTATTACCAGCCCCTCCCACCTGATCCACAATCAATGACCTAATGGTCCCTTGGTATTACCAGCCCCTCCCACCTGATCCACAATCAATGACCTAATGGTTTCTTGGTATTACCAGCCCCTCCCACCTGATCCACAATCAATGACCTAATGGTCCCTTGGTATTACCAGCCCCTCCCACCTGATCCACAATCACTGACCGACTAAAACAGGCTGCCGTGACAGACAGACGACCTGGGGGGGGGGGGGGGGCGTGATCTGTTGTTTGTTTCGCTCTCTCGTTATTTGTACATTCATTGAGGCGTCCACTTCACTGGGAGTGGTGCCATTACGTGTAGGGCGGTAGACCACACGCGTACTTCTAGTGGGTGGGGGCCACTGGGGAATCCATGGTGTTTGTCAGGCTTGCTGTATCACTAGGTTACATGTTCGCGTTGTAAACTAGATGTGCCGAGTGACAAATCTATTGAGAACGATGGCGTACCGCAGGTCTAATATAACTAAGCTTCCGGTCCAGCCCGTGGGGTCTCTGGGGGTGACTATTGACCGTGGTCTGCCCCTAGGACCCCCTCACCTGGCCCCTGGCGTGGGCGGTGACCTGTACCCTGATATTGTATTCACCTTTCCTCGCAACCAGGCCGAAAGGCAGCCCCCCAGCAGAGAAACAACGTTCGCCGTGCCTCCCCTGGCCAGGGGTCGAGGCATGCCTTCACGGAGGATTCGAACCCCAGCCGAAGACAGAAGATATGTAAGTTCTTGTGATACAGAGTTTTGGTTTAAACTCTGTGCTCCCTTGGCTTGGTTAGAATATGAAATTCGTTGGAGTAAAGATACAGTGTCATTTCGTACAGACTAACTAACCGTTTAGCCCGCTTATTTATATGTAAAGCAATGGGTTTCTGTGTGCCATTAACATTAGCTGCGCATGCTGGTGCCTTCTGTGGAATGTGCTCTTAATGGAGTAAGATGCCCGGTTTCACATTATTTTCTTTCCCGGTGTCCGGAGAAATTATTTACAAGTTCGACACTAGGGACTGAAATTTTCAAGGACCTCATCGGCATAGAGGTTGGCGTGCATTCCGAATACAAATGAGAACATGTTAGGGGAACCCATCTCTCTCTTACTCCATGCCGTTGTGTCAGTTTCTCTTCTTTTTTTCTTTTCCTTCCTGCCGTTCCGCCACGTCGCTCTTTCCTCCGCTACCTTCGCTGGCTTCACCTGGGATTTCTGCAACCCGTGATGGCTGTAATGTTGACTTTCCTTGTTGGTTTTATCGTGCAATCCTTGACCTTCATGATATCACTTTAAATATATGATACGTCATTTCACTTCCTTGGGATCATCCCTCAACCTACCTATTGTTCCGTTCTACACTTGCTTTTTGCTTTGACTTTGACCCGTTCTTACTGTTGACATTCTCTCTGTCTGGCTTATACCTTTTTGTCTGCTCATCTTGCTGATTTATCGTATGAATTATATATTGCATTTCACAGACTGAAATATCCGCTCACGAACATTTGTTTTATATTCTCCCCAAAACTGATGACGCTGACTACTCCTACCCGTTGCTATGGGAACCCTACCGCGTGACTATCCCGAACCTTCCCGCTATGCCCTGTTCGCGATTCCCTTTGCTGTCAGCGCAGAAAAAGGTGGAACTTTTACGAGTGAGGGAAGAAAAAAGAGGTTTTTCCGGCCAGGCTCCAAAGGTACGTTTTGAGACTAATTCAGCCATTCGCGCAGCAGCTGCCTGCATGCCGTAAGCAGTCACTTTCTTGTAGACGTTTTTTTCTCGTCTATACATTGGATGCAACGACCGGTTATGTTCTTTACTGGTCCTACATGTTTAGGGATTGCGTATCTGTGATTGTTATATATTTTCTAAATCACAAGTCTACTATTATCGTGTCTGAGCCATTGGGTGATAATGGAGAGATAATCATCGTGTGTTTTGTCTTACAGAGACCTATGCGAAGCCCAGAGCGAGATGAACCATCACGCGCTGCCATGACAACCAGAGGTGGCAATCGCCACAGCGTGGACGTACTCACCAAGTAAGTAATTCACTGTGTTAACGTGAATTCCTGATATATTTTCTATTATCTCTCAAGAAAGAACTACATAACAATATACCACGATGAGTCGGCCTAACATAGGAGTCAGGGTATTAGCCTATTATTATTTTTGCAAGCCAAAATTTTATCTGGTAGAAAGAAGTCTTCAGTGTACAACATGGCGCCAGCCGATCAGGTCGCAATTTACAATTCTCTAAACAAAAGTAATTATCGATGTAATATAAAATTGTGATTTTCTTCTAAACCTCCTGACAAAAAGGCCCTTTTTGGGCGAGTAAACAGCACCTGAGTGCCCGCCAAATTGAAATTCTGCCCGCCAAAATTGAAACTGCGCGCCCATTTGGCGGGTTTTTACATTGTTGGTCATTGTCCTGTGAGGTAGGGTCATTGACCTGTTTGGGTTGCTTCATTGTTGGTCATTGACCTGTGTGGGTTGCTTCGTTGTTGGTCATTGACCTGTGTGGGTTGCTTCATTGTTGGTCATTGACCTGTGTGATTCTTGCCTTCTTGGTTATTGACCTGTTTTGGTTTTTACAATTGTGGTCCCTGACCTGTTTGGGTTGCTTCTATGTTGGTCATTTACTTGTTTGGGTTGTTCCATTGTTGGTCATTGGTCGTGTGGTCATCAAAGATATGTATGTTATGACACGTTGTATACGTAACATAACTCGGTACTCTCCAAGATATGTATGTTGACCTTATGACACATTGTATACGTAACATAACTCGGTACTCTCTAAGATATGTATGTTGACCTTATGACACATTGTATACGTAACATAACTCGGTACTCTCTAAGATATGTATGTTGACCTTATGACACATTTTATACGTAACATAACTCGGTACTCTCTAAGATATGTATGTTGACCTTAAGACACATTGTATACGTAACATAACTCAGTACTCTCTAAGATATGTATGTTGACCTTATGACACATTGTATACGTAACATAACTCGGTACTCTCTAAGATATGTATGTTGACCTTATGACACGTTGTATACGTAACATAACTCAGTACTCTCTAAGATATGTATGTTGACCTTATGACACTTTGTATACGTAACATAACTCGGTACTCTCTAAGATATGTATGTTGACCTTATGACACATTGTATACGTAACATAACTCGGTACTCTCTAAGATATGTATGTTGACCTTATGACACATTGTATACGTAACATAACTCGGTACTCTCTAAGATATGTATGTTGACCTTATGACACGTTGTATACGTAACATAAGTCGGTACTCTCTAAGATATGTATGTTGACCTTATGACACATTGTATACGTAACATAACTCGGTACTCTCTAAGATATGTATGTTGACCTTATGACACATTGTATACGTAACATAACTCGGTACTCTCTAAGATATGTATGTTGACCTTATGACACATTGTATACGTAACATAACTCGGTACTCTCTAAGATATGTATGTTGACCTTATGACACATTGTATACGTAACATAAGTCGGTACTCTCTAAGATATGTATGTTGACCTTATGACACATTGTATACGTAACATAAGTCGGTACTCTCTAAGATATGTATGTTGACCTTATGACACATTGTATACGTAACATAACTCGGTACTCTCTAAGATATGTATGTTGACCTTATGACACATTGTATACGTAACATAAGTCGGTACTCTCTAAGATATGTATGTTGACCTTATGACACATTGTATACGTAACATAACTCGGTACTCTCTAAGATATGTATGTTGACCTTATGACACATTGTATACGTAACATAAGTCGGTACTCTCTAAGATATGTATGTTGACCTTATGACACATTGTATACGTAACATAACTCGGTACTCTCTAAGATATGTATGTTGACCTTATGACACATTGTATACGTAACATAAGTCGGTACTCTCTAAGATATGTATGTTGACCTTATGACACATTGTATACGTAACATAACTCGGTACTCTCTAAGATATGTATGTTGACCTTATGACACATTGTATACGTAACATAACTCGGTACTCTCTAAGATATGTATGTTGACCTTATGACACATTGTATACGTAACATAACTCGGTACTCTCTAAGATATGTATGTTGACCTTATGACACATTGTATACGTAACATAACTCGGTACTCTCTAAGATATGTATGTTGACCTTATGACACGTTGTATACGTAACATAACTCGGTACTCTCTAAGATATGTATGTTGACCTTATGACACATTGTATACGTAACATAACTCGGTACTCTCTAAGATATGTATGTTGACCTTATGACACATTGTATACGTAACATAAGTCGGTACTCTCTAAGATATGTATGTTGACCTTATGACACATTGTATACGTAACATAACTCGGTACTCTCTAAGATATGTATGTTGACCTTATGACACATTGTATACGTAACATAACTCGGTACTCTCTAAGATATGTATGTTGACCTTATGACACATTGTATACGTAACATAACTCGGTACTCTCTAAGATATGTATGTTGACCTTATGACACATTGTATACGTAACATAACTCGGTACTCTCTAAGATATGTATGTTGACCTTATGACACGTTGTATACGTAACATAACTCGGTACTCTCTAAGATATGTATGTTGACCTTATGACACGTTGTATACGTAACATAAATCGGTGCTCTCCAAGAGATAGATGTTGACATAATGACCTGATGACATAATGTTTTCAGAAGTTCAAGAGCTTCACAAATATCGATATATCGAGGGCCTATATTGCTTGGACCAAAGCACAAAGAAATAGAGTTTGAATAATAGAAAAAAAATTATTATTGCATTAAAGATTTGTTATTTATTCTAATGGTTGCCTCTTCTGTTGACAGGAGGACATCCCGTCAGTACATAATGGCAAATAATGCGGGCGTCACTCACCTGGAATACCTCAATCCACCGCCTACCCAGAGTGCACCGGGGTGGCCACATGCGGAACTCCCAGAGGCGCTAGTGCGGGAGCTTCAGCAGGGCCCGGAAGCGGAAGTGGACGCCGGGGGCCTGGTGGACTGCTACAGGCGGGTGTGTAAGGTGGGTGAACTTATACACACAGATCCTGACTCCCGATTCCTGTTACAGGAGGGGGGTGCGTAAGGTGGGTGCACTTATATACACATCTCTAAGGGTTGCCCCCAGCTTCCTGCTACAGGAGGGGGGGTGTAAGGTGGGTGAAATTATATACACAGATCTAAGGGTTGACCCCCAGCTTCCTGTTAAAGGGGAGGGGGGGTAAGGTGGGTAAACTTATATACACAAAAATGAGGTTGACTTGCAGTTTCCTGTTGCAGTGTTCCTGTGTTTTTTTGTTTTCTGAATCCTGCAGTATATGTTCTCCAACGCATTAATTTGATGAGAAGATCTGGAGGTGGTACATATCTGTATATCTGGTACATATCTGTATATCTGGTACATATCTGTATATCTGGTACATATCTGGTAACGCGTAGAGAAGGCCAGGGACGTTTGTCTGCGAGGACAGAACTGGCGATCTCTGTGCACTGTGACTGATGCGATGACATTGGCATGGCCACGGGGTGCTGCCGACGCACCAGGGATGTGCCTAGTGCGTTCACAAACACGCCCAGAATGTATTCCCGTCATGCGCCGCGCGCCTAGCTGAATGGATGGGCTTTTAACGCACTTGAATGTGACAATTGAAGCCGTTGTGAAATGAGTGATACCTTAGTTTGGATGCCATGTCATTGACTTGGACATGTGCAAGGGTCGGGATGTTCTGCTGCTCGGGACCATAGCGCGGGACAGGTGGCAGTGGTCATATCACCCTCTGACCAATATTGAACTGTGCCTTACACTGAGACATTGTGTGACGGGGCCACGTACAGAAACCGGAGGTCAAAGCTGTTTAGTGCTCACGATACTGTATGTTCGTCTTGACGTTGTTCATAAGGCTGGTCCGGTATTGCCCAGCCTTTGTGTGCACAGAGATGGTCTGAACAGCCATCCATCCACCCCTGCTTAATGGTGGTGCTGCGGTTGGTTTAGACTGTGTCACGTGACGGTTCCCTGTCCGCGCCGTGGCTTCCATCGACCGAGACCTCAGCTCTCTGTTAGCATCATGGCCTCTGTACTCTGTCACACTATTGGGCTAATGGGGCTGGTTACATCGATCGAACAACGTGACGTCATATGCTGCCTCTCATCTCGCCGCCGCAGCAGCCGATGACGTAATATGGCGACGGATCATCACATCTGTCATGTCAAACAACACATCAACAATATCATCTAGTAAATAATAATATCGAAGCATTACTGCTTATTTAACGCTACCAGGCATCATACCCCCTCGCGCCCCTCTCCCCACCCCATGTCGGGAGTTCGTGTCTCATTGGTTACCGGGTCGGCTCTCTGTGTGTGTGAAGCCCGTGTTCGGAACCTGAATATTGTGCTGGGCGGGCGTTTGCGCCAAGATGGCCTGAGACACACGGAGAATGTGTTCAATCAAGGTGGGTTATCAGGCACGAATTCTCCATTGGTCGATGCCAGCTGGAGGTAGGTTTAGCGGCGGCGACATTGGTATCGTGGGTGGGGGGGGGGCGTGGTGATAGGGGTAGAGTGGGGCTAGGGGCGGCGACATGGGTATCGTGGTTGGGGGGGCGGTGGTGATAGGGGCAGGGTGGGGTTAGGGGCGGCGACGAGAGAGGTAGGGTAGGATTAGCGGCCGGGGTAGGGTGGGGTGAGGGGCGGTGACGATAGAGGTATGACAGGGGTAGGGTGGGATAAGGGACGGCGATGGTAGGGGTAGAGTGGAATAAGGGACGCCGGCGATAGTGGTAGAGTGGGATAAGGGACGGCGGCGATAGGGGTAAAGTGGGATAAGGGACGGCGACGATAGGGGTAGAGTGGGATAAGGGACGGCGGCGATAGGGGTAGAGTGGGATAAGGGACGGCGGCGATAGAGGTAAAGTGGGATAAGGGACGGCGGCGATAGTGGTAGAGTGGGATAAGGGACGGCGGCGATAGGGGTAAAGTGGGATAAGGGACGGCGGCGATAGTGGTAGAGTGGGATAAGGGACGGCGGCGATAGTGGTAAAGTGGGATAAGGGACGGCGGCGATAGTGGTAGAGTGGGATAAGGGACGGCGGCGATAGGGGTAGAGTGGGATAAGGGACGGCGGCGATAGTGGTAGAGTGGGATAAGGGACGGCGGCGATAGGGGTAAAGTGGGATAAGGGACGGCGGCGATAGTGGTAGAGTGGGATAAGGGACGGCGGCGATAGGGGTAGAGTGGGATAAGGGACGGCGGCGATAGGGGTAAAGTGGGATAAGGGACGGCGGCGATAGTGGTAGAGTGGGATAAGGGACGGCGGCGATAGTGGTAGAGTGGGATAAGGGACGGCGGCGATAGTGGTAAAGTGGGATAAGGGACGGCGGCGATAGTGGTAGAGTGGGATAAGGGACGGCGGCGATAGGGGTAAAGTGGGATAAGGGACGGCGGCGATAGGGGTAAAGTGGGATAAGGGACGGCGGCGATAGTGGTAGAGTGGGATAAGGGACGGCGGCGATAAGGGTAGAGTGGGATAAGGGACGGCGGCGATAGGGGTAGAGTGGGATAAGGGACGGCGGCGATAGGGGTAAAGTGGGATAAGGGACGGCGGCGATAGTGGTAGAGTGGGATAAGGGACGGCGGCGATAGGGGTAAAGTGGGATAAGGGACGGCGGCGATAGTGGTAGAGTTGGATAAGGGACGGCGGCGATAGGGGTAGAGTGGGATAAGGGACGGCGGCGATAGGGGTAGAGTGGGATAAGGGACGGCGGCGATAGTGGTAGAGTGGGATAAGGGACGGCGGCGATAGGGGTAGAGTGGGATAAGGGACGGCGGTGATAGGGGTAGAGTGGGATAAGGGACGGCGGTGATAGGGGTAGAGTGGGATAAGGGACGGCGGCGATGGGGGTAAAGTGGGATAAGGGACGGCGGCGATAGGGGTAAAGTGGGATAAGGGACGGCGGCGATAGGGGTAGAGTGGGATAAGGGACGGCGGCGATAAGGGTAAAGTGGGATAAGGGACGCCGGCGATAAGGGTAAAGTGGGATAAGGGACGCCGGCGATAGTGGTAGAGTGGGATAAGGGACGGCGGCGATAGGGGTAAAGTGGGATAAGGGACGGCGGCGATAGTGGTAGAGTGGGATAAGGGACGGCGGCGATAGGGGTAAAGTGGGATAAGGGACGCCGGCGATAGTGGTAGAGTGGGATAAGGGACGGCGGCGATAGGGGTAGAGTGGGATAAGGGACGGCGATGATAGGGGTAGAGTGGGATAAGGGACGGCGGCGATAGGGGTAAAGTGGGATAAGGGACGGCGGCGATAGTGGTAGAGTGGGATAAGGGACGGCGGCGATAGGGGTAAAGTGGGATAAGGGACGCCGGCGATAGTGGTAGAGTGGGATAAGGGACGGCGGCGATAGGGGTAGAGTGGGATAAGGGACGGCGGCGATAGGGGTAGAGTGGGATAAGGGACGGCGGCGATAGGGGTAGAGTGGGATAAGGGACGGCGGCGATAGGGGTAGAGATGGAAAAGGGACGGCGGCGATAAGGGTAAAGTGGGATAAGGGACGGCGGCGATAGTGGTAGAGTGGGATAAGGGACGGCGGCGATAGGGGTAGAGTGGGATAAGGGACGGCGGCGATAGGGGTAGAGTGGGATAAGGGACGGCGGCGATAGGGGTAGAGTGGGATAAGGGACGGCGGCGATAGGGGTAGAGTGGGATAAGGGACGGCGGCGATAGGGGTAGAGTGGGATAAGGGACGGCGGCGATAGGGGTAGAGTGGGATAAGGGACGGCGGCGATAGGGGTAGAGTGGGATAAGGGACGGCGGCGATAGGGGTAAAGTGGGATAAGGGACGGCGGCGATAGTGGTAGAGTGGGATAAGGGACGGCGGCGATAGGGGTAAAGTGGGATAAGGGACGGCGGCGATAGGGGTAGAGTGGGATAAGGGACGGCGATGATAGGGGTAGAGTGGGATAAGGGACGGCGGTGATAGGGGTAGAGTGGGATAAGGGACGGCGGCGATAGTGGTAGAGTGGGATAAGGGACGGCGGCGATAGGGGTAGAGTGGGATAAGGGACGGCGGCGATAGGGGTAGAGTGGGATAAGGGACGGCGGCGATAGGGGTAGAGTGGGATAAGGGACGGCGGCGATAGGGGTAGAGTGGGATAAGGGACGGCGGCGATAGGGGTAAAGTGGGATAAGGGACGGCGGCGATAGGGGTAAAGTGGGATAAGGGACGGCGGCGATAGGGGTAAAGTGGGATAAGGGACGGCGGCGATGGGGGTAAAGTGGGATAAGGGACGGCGGCGATAGGGGTAAAGTGGGATAAGGGACGGCGGTGATAGGGGTAGAGTGGGATAAGGGACGGCGGTGATAGGGGTAGAGTGGGATAAGGGACGGCGGCGATGGGGGTAAAGTGGGATAAGGGACGGCGGCGATAGGGGTAAAGTGGGATAAGGGACGGCGGTGATAGGGGTAGAGTGGGATAAGGGACGGCGGTGATAGGGGTAGAGTGGGATAAGGGACGGCGGCGATAGGGGTAGAGATGGAAAAGGGACGGCGGCGATAGAGGTAGGGTAGGGGTGGGGTAGGGATACGGTAGGGTTAGGGGCGGTGATAGGGGTAGGGTGGGATAAGGGACGGCGGCGATAGAGGTAGAGTAGGGGTGGGTAGGGATATGGTAGGGTTAGGGGCGGCGATCGGGGTAGGGTGGGGTAAGGGACGGCGGCGATAGAGGTAGGGTAAAGGTGGGGTAGAGATACGGTAGGGTTAGGGGCGGTGATAGGGGTAGGGTGGAATAAAGGACGGCGGCGATAGAGGTAGGGTAAGGGTGGGGTAGGGATATGGTAGGGTTAGGGGTAGAGTGGAATAAGGGGCGGCGGCGATAGAGGTAGGGTAGGGGTGGGTAGGGATATGGTAGGGTTAGATTCGGCTATAGGGGTAGAGTGGGATAAGGGACGGCGGCGATAGAGGTAGGGTAGGGGTGGGTAGGGATATGGTAGGGTTAGGGGCGGCGATCGGGGTAGAGTGGGATAAAGGACGGCGGCGATAGAGGTAGGGTAGGGGTGGGTAGGGTTATGGTAGGGTTAGGTTCGGCTATAGGGGTAGGGTGGAATAAGGGGCGGCGTCGATAGTGGTAGGGTAGGGGTGGGGTAGGGATATGGTAGGGTTAAGGACGGTGATAGGGGTAAAGTGGGATAAGGGACGGCGGTGATAGGGGTAGTGGGGGAAAAGGGACGGCGGCGATAGGGGTAAAGTGGGATGAGGAACGGCGGTGATAGGGGTAGAGTGGGATAAGGGACGGCGGCGATAGAGGCAGGGTAAGGGTGGGGTAGGGATACGGTAGGGTTAGGGGCGGCGATCGGGGTAGGGTGGGGTAAGGGACGGCGGCGATAGAGGTAGGGTGGGGTAGGGATATGGTAGGGTTAGATTCGGCTATAGGGGTAGAGTGGGATAAGGGACGGCGGCGATAGAGGTAGGGTAGGGGTGGGTAGGGATATGGTAGGGTTAGGGGCGGCGATCGGGGTAGAGTGGGATAAAGGACGGCGGCGATAGAGGTAGGGTAGGGGTGGGTAGGGTTATGGTAGGGTTAGGTTCGGCTATAGGGGTAGGGTGGAATAAAGGGCGGCGTCGATAGTGGTAGGGTAGGGGTGGGGTAGGGATATGGTAGGGTTAAGGACGGTGATAGGGGTAAAGTGGGATAAGGGACGGCGGTGATAGGGGTAGTGGGGGAAAAGGGACGGCGGCGATAGGGGTAAAGTGGGATGAGGAACGGCGGTGATAGGGGTAGAGTGGGATAAGGGACGGCGGCGATCGAGGTAGGGTAGGGGTGGGGTAGGGATATGGGAGGGTTAGGGGCGGTGATAGGGTTAGAGTGGGATAAGGGACGGCGGTGATAGGGGTAGGGTGGGATAAGGGACGGCGGCGATAGAGGTTGGGTACGGGTGGGATAGGGATACGGTAGGGTTAGGGGCAGTGATAGGGGTGGAATGGGATAAGGGACGGCGGCGATAGAGGTAGGGTAGGGGTGGGGTAGGGATATGGTAGGGTTAAGGACGGTGATAGGGGTAAAGTGGGATAAGGGACGGCGGTGATAGGGGTAGGGTAGGGGTGGGGTAGGGATATGGTAGGGTTAGGGGCGGTGATAGGGGTAAAGTGGGATAAGGGACGGCGGTGATAGGGGTAGGGTACGGGTGGGGTAGGGATATGGTAGGGTTAGAGGCGGTGATTGGGGTAGAGTTTGATAAGGGAAGGCGACGATAGAGGTAGGGTAGGGGTGGGGTAGGGATATGGTAGGGTTAGGGGTGGCGATAGGGGTAGAGTTTGATAAGGGACGGCGGCGATAGAGGTAGGGTAGGGGTGGGTAGGGATATGGTAGGGTTAGGGGCGGTGATAGTGGTAAAGTGGGATAAGGGACGGCGGTGATAGGGGTAGGGTACGGGTGGGGTAGGGATATGGTAGGGTTAGAGGCGGTGATTGGGGTAGAGTTTGATAAGGGAAGGCGACGATAGAGGTAGGGTAGGGGTGGGGTAGGGATATGGTAGGGTTAGGGGTGGCGATAGGGGTAGAGTTTGATAAGGGACGGCGGCGATAGAGGTAGGGTAGGGGTGGGGTAGGGATATGGTAGGGTTAGGGGTGGTGATAGGGGTAGGGTGGAATAAGGGATGGCGGCGATAGAGGTAGGGTGGGGGTGGGGTTGGGATATGGTAGGGTTAGGTTCGGCTATAGGGGTGGAGTGGGATAAGGGACGGCGGCGATAGAGGTAGGGTAGGGGTGGGGTAGGGATATGGTAGGGTTCGGGGTGGTGATAGGGGTAGGGTGGAATAAGGGATGGCGGCGATAGAGGTAGGGTAGGGGTGGAGTAGGGATATGGTAGGGTTAGGGGCGGTGATAGGGGTAAAGTGGGATAAGGGACGGCGGTGATAGGGGTAAAGTGGAATAAGGGACGGCGGCGATAGGGGTAGAGTTTGATAAGGGACGGCGGCGATAGAGGTAGGGTGGGGGTGGGGTAGGGATATGGTAGGGTTAAGGACGGTGATAGGGGTAAAGTGGGATAAGGGACGGCGGTGATAGGGGTAGGGTAGGGGTGGGGTAGGGATATGGTAGGGTTAGGGGCGGTGATAGGGGTAGAGTGGGATACGGGACGGCGGCTATTGGGGTAGAGTTTGATAAAGGACGGCGGCGATAGAGGTAGGGTAGGGGTGGGGTAGGGATATGGTAGGGTTAGAGGTGGTGATAGGGGTAGGGTGGAATAAGGGATGGCGGCGATAGAGGTAGGGTAGGGGTGGGTAGGGATATGGTAGGGTTAGGGGTGGCGATAAGGGTAGAGTTTGATAAGGGACGGTGGGGTAGGGATATGGTAGGGTAAGGTTCGGCTATAGGGGTAGAGTGGGATAAGGGACGGCGGCGATAGAGGTAGGGTAGGGGTGGGGTAGGGATATGGTAGGGATATGGTAGGGTTAGGGGCGGCGATCGGGGTAGGGTGGAATAAGGGATGGCGGCGATAGAGGTAGGGTAGGGGTGGGGTAGGGATATGGTAGGGTTAGGGGCGGCGATTGGGGTAGGGTGGAATAAGGGATGGCGGCGATAGAGGTAGGGTAGGGGTGGGGTAGGGATATGGTAGGGTTAGGGGCGGCTATAGGGGTAGGGTGGAATAAGGGATGGCGGCGATAGAGGTAGGGTAGGGGTGGGGTAGGGATATGGGAGGGTTAGGGGCGGTGATAGGGTTAGAGTGGGATAAGGGACGGCGGCTATAGGGGTAGGGTGGGATAAGGGACGGCGGCGATAGAGGTTGGGTACGGGTGGGATAGGGATACGGTAGGGTTAGGGGCAGTGATAGGGGTGGAATGGGATAAGGGACGGCGGCGATAGAGGTAGGGTAGGGGTGGGGTAGGGATATGGTAGGGTTAAGGACGGTGATAGGGGTAAAGTGGGATAAGGGACGGCGGTGATAGGGGTGGGGTAGGGATATGGTAGGGTTAGGGGCGGTGATAGGGGTAAAGTGGGATAAGGGACGGCGGTGATAGAGGTAGGGTAGGGGTGGGGTAGGGATATGGTAGGGTTAGGGGCGGTGATAGTGGTAAAGTGGAATAAGGGACGGCGGCGATAGGGGTGGGGTAGGGATATGGTAGGGTTAGGGGCGGTGATAGTGGTA
Source organism: Arenicola marina (assembly GCA_964019135.1). Classification (NCBI taxonomy): domain Eukaryota; kingdom Metazoa; phylum Annelida; class Polychaeta; family Arenicolidae; genus Arenicola; species Arenicola marina. The sequence goes on along the minus strand of OZ025252.1, from coordinate 49,375,253 downwards.
AAGTGGAATAAGGGACGGCGGCGATAGGGGTAGAGTTTGATAAGGGACGGCGGCGATAGAGGTAGGGTAGGGGTGGGGTAGGGATATGGTAGGGTTAGGGGCGGTGATAGTGGTAAAGTGGGATAAGGGACGGCGGTGATAGGGGTAGGGTACGGGTGGGGTAGGGATATGGTAGGGTTAGAGGCGGTGATTGGGGTAGAGTTTGATAAGGGAAGGCGACGATAGAGGTAGGGTAGGGGTGGGGTAGGGATATGGTAGGGTTAGGGGTGGCGATAGGGGTAGAGTTTGATAAGGGACGGCGGCGATAGAGGTAGGGTAGGGGTGGGGTAGGGATATGGTAGAGTTAGGGGTGGTGATAGGGGTAGGGTGGAATAAGGGATGGCGGCGATAGAGGTAGGGTGGGGGTGGGGTTGGGATATGGTAGGGTTAGGTTCGGCTATAGGGGTGGAGTGGGATAAGGGACGGCGGCGATAGAGGTAGGGTAGGGGTGGGGTAGGGATATGGTAGGGTTAGGGGTGGTGATAGGGGTAGGGTGGAATAAGGGATGGCGGCGATAGAGGTAGGGTAGGGGTGGGGTAGGGATATGGTAGGGTTAGGGGCGGTGATAGGGGTAGAGTGGGATACGGGACGGCGGCTATTGGGGTAGAGTTTGATAAAGGACGGCGGCGATAGAGGTAGGGTAGGGGTGGGGTAGGGATATGGTAGGGTTAGGGGTGGTGATAGGGGTAGGGTGGAATAAGGGATGGCGGCGATAGAGGTAGGGTAAGGGTGGAGTAGGGATATGGTAGGGTTAGGGGCGGTGATAGGGGTAAAGTGGGATAAGGGAAGGCGGTGATAGGGGTGGGGTAGGGGTGGGGTAGGGATATGGTAGGGTTAGGGGCGGCTATAGGGGTAGAGTGGGATAAGGGACGGCGGTGATAGGGGTAGTGGGGGATAAGGGACGGCGGCGATAGGGGTAGAGTTTGATAAGGGACGGCGGCGATAGAGGTAGGGTGGGGGTGGGGTAGGGATATGGTAGGGTTAAGGACGGTGATAGGGGTAAAGTGGAATAAGGGACGGCGGCGATAGGGGTAGAGTTTGATAATGGACGGCGGCGATAGAGGTAGGGTGGGGGTGGGGTAGGGATATGGTAGGGTTAAGGACGGTGATAGGGGTAAAGTGGGATAAGGGACGGCGGTGATAGGGGTAGGGTAGGGGTGGGGTAGGGATATGGTAGGGTTAGGGGCGGTGATAGGGGTAGAGTGGGATACGGGACGGCGGCTATTGGGGTAGAGTTTGATAAAGGACGGCGGCGATAGAGGTAGGGTAGGGGTGGGGTAGGGATATGGTAGGGTTAGGGGTGGTGATAGGGGTAGGGTGGAATAAGGGATGGCGGCGATAGAGGTAGGGTAGGGGTGGGTAGGGATATGGTAGGGTTAGGGGCGGCTATAGGGGTAGGGTGGAATAAGGGATGGCGGCGATAGAGGTAGGGTAGGGGTGGGGTAGGGATATGGTAGGGTTAGGGGCGGCTATAGGGGTAGGGTGGAATAAGGGATGGCGGCGATAGAGGTAGGGTAGGGGTGGGGTAGGGATATGGTAGGGTTAGGGGCGGCTATAGGGGTAGGGTGGAATAAGGGATGGCGGCGATAGAGGTAGGGTAGGGGTGGGGTAGGGATATGGTAGGGTTAGGGGTGGCGATAAGGGTAGAGTTTGATAAGGGACGGTGGGGTAGGGATATGGTAGGGTAAGGTTCGGCTATAGGGGTGGAGTGGGATAAGGGACGGCGGCGATAGAGGTAGGGTAGGGGTGGGTAGGGATATGGTAGGGTTAGGGGCGGCTATAGGGGTAGGGTGGAATAAGGGGCGGCGGCGATATGGGTAGATTGGAATAAGGGACGGCGGCGATCGGGGTAGGGTAGGGTTAGGGGCGGTGATAGGGGTGGGGTAGGGATATGGTTGGGTTAGGGGCGGTGACAGAAGTAGAATAGGGTTAGAGGTGGCGGGTGTAGGAGTACGGGAGGGTAGGATTAGAAACGGCAAAAGGGGTAGTATTGGTTAGGGTTAGATGTGGCGACAGGGGTAGGGTAGGGTTAGGGGTGGCGACGGGAGTAGTGTTGGGTTTTGGGTTGGACAGGGGTAGGCTGAGTCATGTATTCAAGCCATCCCGTGTTACCTCGTCGCTGTTTGAGGTCGCCATTTGTCGGTCAGCCCGGATAACCCCATGTTTTGTTTGTGTAAAACTTGAAAGCAGTCTTGGAATAAGCGAAATTTCATACGCTTCTGCACGTTCAGTTGTGAGGTTTTCGGCAACGCTTATGCCATGAAAAACACACATTTTCCTCTTTACGTTTCTTCTCTGCCGCCTTTGCTTCGTTTTTCTCGTCCAGCTATCTTTGCTCTAACTTCCTTCCACCGTTTTTCATTCTTTCCTGAAATTGCATCCCCCGCCTTTGATTTTCTTTCTCAAAGTTTTCCTTTCTATCTACTTGGCTGCAGATTCTTCTCTTTCGCCTTTGTTTTCTTGGTACTTCTCTGCTATAGTTACCCGACAGTAGAATCATTCTTCTGAAATAAAATAGTTGATATTAAATACAAAGATTTCGCTCTTTTGCGTTTCAAACGAAAAAATTGATTACATACAAAAAATTGTTGTATAAACTCTATTTGTTTAACGAGGTTACCGATAGCGAATTCACATGCTCACGGCTACCTGCACAGGTAGCGAGTTAGTGGTGGCGAGGTCGAGGTTAAGTCAATAACAGTCCATAGATCATACAAACACGTTGATATATGAATGCACACATGATTATGAAAAGCAAGAATTGTAGGTCAATGACATGGAACAGTCACATGACAACCGTTGACGTAGGTGAGCTATATACTCCAGCTACGACCGGGTTCACTATAACGAATAGGCAATAGGAAGAGGATGAGGCAGCTCTGACGAGAATGGGATCAGGCAAAAGCCCGAGAGAGAATGGGATCAGACAAAAGCCCGGGAGAGAAAGGGATCAGACAAAGACCCGAGAGAGAATGGGGTCAGACAAAAGCCCGGGAGAGAATGGGATCAGACAAAGACCGGAGAGAGAATGGGATCAGACAAAAGCCGGAAGAGAATGGGATCAGACAAAAGCCGGGGAGAGAATGGGATCAGACAAAGACCCGAGAGAGAATGGGATCAGACAAAAGCCGGGGAGAGAATGGGATCAGACAAAAGCCCGGGAGAGAATGGGATCAGACAAAAACCCGGGAGATAATGGGATCAGACAAAAACCCGGGAGATAATGGGATCAGACAAAGACCCGGGAGATAATGGGATCAGACAAGCCCGGGAGATAATGGGATCAGACAAGCCCGGGAGAGAATGGGATCAGACAAGCCCGGGAGAGAATGGGATGAGGCCTCTATGTTGAACGCCCCCCCCCCCCCCCGCCCCCGCCAGCCCCAGATCCCCCCACACCCCCACCCCCCCCCCCACGCCCTGGCTGGCTTCCGGTACCCACACGCGGCACGCGTCTTTCGGTGGGCGGGCTCGCCCCCACCCCTTCCCCACCCTATCGCTCACCCCCGGTTTCAATACGCTTCACAGGCCTTTAACCACAGGACCCGGCCTCGCTGGCTTCCCAATTGGCATCCGTGCGGCGTGTCACAGACCGACTTAATTGGGGCCAAGACTTGTCGCCCTCAGGTGTGGACTAAATTGCATTTGCAGTGCTTTGGCGCTGATTGGAGAGAATGTAACCCCACTGCCCTTGAGGTCTGAGCGGCGCCCCTGTGCCCCTACCCGACCACTACCCCAGCCTCCGGCCAGCCCCCTCCCTCCCCCCCTACCCGACCACTACCCCCAGCCTCCGACCAGCCCCCTCCCCCCCCCCCTACCCGACCACTACCCCGAACCGTCACTGCCCGACCACTACCCTGAACCCCCCCCTACCCGACCACTACCCCAGCCTCCTGCCAGCCCCTCCCCCCCTACCCGACCACTACCCCAGCCTCCGGCCAGGCCCCTCCTCCCCTACCCGACTACTGCCCCAGCCTCCGGCCAGCCCCCTCCTCCCCTACCCGACCACTACCTCAGCCTCCGGCCAGCCCCTCCTCCCCTACCCGACTACTG
>OZ025252.1:49245396-49370961 GCA_964019135.1 Arenicola marina | reverse complement strand
CCCCTCCCCTACCCGACTACTGCCCCAGCCTCCGGCCAGTCCCCTCCTCCCCTACCCGACCACTACCCCAGCCTTCCGACCACTACCCCAGCCTTCGGTTAGCCCCCCCCTCCCCCCCCTACCCGACCACTACCCCCAGCCTTCGGCCAGCCCCCCACCCCCTCCCCCCCTACCCGACCACTACCCCAGCCTCCGGGCCAGCCCCCCCTCCCCCCCTACCCGACCACTACCCCAGCCTCCGGCCAGCCCCCCCTCCCCCCTACCCGACCACTACCCCAGCCTTCGGCCAGCCCCCCCTCCCCCCTACCCGACCACTACCCCAGCCTTCGGCCAGCCCCCCCCTCCCCCCCCTACCCGACCACTATCCCAGCCTCCGGGCCAGCCCCCCCCTCCCCCCCTACCCGACCCACTACCCCAGCCTCCGGCCAGCCCCCCCCTCCCCCCTACCCGACCACTACCCCAGCCTCCGGCCAGCCCCCCTCCCCCCCCTACCCGACCAGTACCCCAGCCTCCGGCCAGCCCCCCTCCTCCCCTACCCGACCACTACCCCAGCCTCCGGCCAGCCCCCCTCCTCCCCTACCCGACCACTACCCCAGCCTCCGGCCAGCCCCCTCCTCCCCTACCCGACCACTACCCCAGCCTTCGGCCAGCCCCCCCTCCCCCCTACCCGACCACTACCCCAGCCTCCGGCCATCCCCCTCCTCCCCTACCCGACCACTACCCCAGCCTTCGGCCAGCCCCCCCTCCCCCCTACCCGACCACTACCCCAGCCTCCGGCCAGCCCCCCCTCCCCCCCTACACGACTACTGCCCCAGCCTCCGGCCAGCCCCCTCCTCCCCTACCCGACCACTACCCCAGCCTCCGGCCAGCCCCCTCCTCCCCTACCCGACCACTACCCCAGCCTTCGGCCACCCCCCCCCTCCCCCCTACCCGACCACTACCCCAGCCTCCGGCCAGCCCCCCCTCCCCCCTACCCGACCACTACCCCAGCCTCCTGCCAGCCCCCCCTCCCCCCTACCCGACCACTACCCCAGCCTCCGGCCAGCCCCCCCTCCCCCCCTACCCGACCACTATCCCCAGCCCCCAGCCCCCCCCTACCCGACCACTACCCTCAGCCCCTAGCCCCCCCCCCCCTATCCGACCATTACCACTAGCCCCCACCCCGCCCTACCCGACCACTACCTCCAGCCCCCAGCCCCCCCATCCACCTCCACCACCCCACCACTCATCACCCGGCCTATCGCTACCGGGCTGTGACGTCATCATGGTCGGGTCTTCCGGATGTGGCGGTCTGCGGTATAGGTACAGCTGTAACCCGAATAGGTGGAGTAGGACAAAGGTACAGCTGTAACTCGAATAAGGGGAGTAGACACATCAATGTGAGATGAAAGGTTGAGGCTAAATAAGGGAAGAGGAAAGGATGAGGCACATATCTCAATAAGGGCAGAGAAACGGATGAGGCTGATATCTCAATAAGGGGAGAGGAAAGGGTGAGATTGATATTTGAATAAGGGGAGAGGAAAGGATGAGGCTGATATCTGAATAAGGGGAGAGGAAAGGATGAGGCTGATATCTCAATAAGGGGAGAGAAAAGGATGAGGCTGATATCAGAATAAAGGGAGAGGAAAGGATGAGGCTGATATCTGAATAAGGGGAGAGGAAAGGATGTGGCTGATATCTGAATAAGGGGAGAGGAAAAGATGAGGCTGATATCTCAATAAGGGGAGAGCAAAGGATGAAGCTGATATCTGAATAAGGGTAGAGGAAACGATGAGGCTGATATCAAAATAAAGAGAGGAAAGGATGAGGCTGATATCTGAATAAGGGGAGAGGAAAGGATGACGCTGATATCAGAATAAAGGGAGAGGAAAGGATGAGGCTGATATCTGAATAAGGGAAGAGGAAAGGATGAGGCTGATATCTGAATAAGGGAAGAGGAAAGGATGAGGCTGATATCTCAAGAAGGGGAGAGGAAAGGATGAGGCTGATATCTGAATAAGGGAAGAGGAAAGGATGAGGCTGATATCTCAAGAAGGGGAGAGGAAAGGATGAGGCTGATATCTCAAGAAGGGGAGAGGAAAGGATGAGGCTGATATCTGAATAAGGGAAGAGGAAAGGATGAGGCTGATATCTCAATAAGGGGAGAGGAAAGGATGAGGGTGATATCTCAATAAGGGGAGAGGAAAGGATGAGGCTGATATCTCAATAAGGGGAGATTAAAGGATGACGCTGATATCAGAATAAAGGGAGAGGAAAGGATGAGGCTGATATCTGAATAAGGGGAGAGGAAAGGATGAGGCTGATATCTGAATAAGGGAAGAGGAAAGGATGAGGCTGATATCTCAATAAGGGGAGAGGAAAGGATGAGGGTGATATCTCAATAAGGGGAGAGGAAAGGATGAGGCTGATATCTCAATAAGGGGAGAGGAAAGGATGAAGCTCATATCTGAATAAGGGTAGAGGAAAAGATGAGGCTGATATCTGAATAAGGGGAGAGGAAAAGATGAGGCTGATATCTGAATAAGGGGAGAGGAAAGGATGAGGCTGATATCTCAATAAGGGGAGAGCAAAGGATAAAGCTGATATCTGAATAAGGGTAGAGGAAAAGATGAGGCTGATATCTCAATAAGGGGAGAGAAAACGATGAGGCTGATATCTCAATAAGGGGAGAGGAAAGGATGAAGCTGATATCTGAATAAGGGTAGAGGAAAAGATGAGGCTGATATCTGAATAAGGGGAGAGGAAAGGATGAGGCTGATATCTCAAGAAGGGGAGAGGAAAGGATGAGGCTGATATCTCAAGAAGGGGAGAGGAAAGGATGAGGCTGATATCTCAAGAAGGGGAGAGGAAAGGATAAGGCTGATATCTCAAGAAGGGGAGAGGAGGCTGATATCTGCATAACGTGACGGAAGCAATTCTGTCGTCATATATCTATGTGAGTAGGCAGGGTGGAGCAGGGTGGGGCACGATGGGGCAGGGTGGGGCAGGGTGGGCCAGGGTGGGGCAGCGTTGAGTGGGCGGTTAGAATCTCTTGCGCTATCCGATATGTTGGATGTCGTGACCACCTTGGGGGCGCTCGCCACAGCCTCCAGTCCTCGCCATAGTAACACGTTTCAAATTATATTCTATTTCTGGACGAAGCGTATACTTCAGCCACGGTTGTCAGGGTAACCACTATACGTCATCAGCATGGGTATTCATATGCCTATTGTGACCACTTCCGGCGCTCGCATTGCTATATATGCTTTGATGCGTGGCGTCTGTTATGCTCACTGAACAGGAACGCTAAATCCTTGGCAAAGTATGCTTCTGTATTGTATAAATACTACACCCATACCCCTGACACACGGGTCTACTACACCCATACCCCTGACACACGGGTCTACTACACCCATACCCCTAACACACGGGTCTACTACACCCATACCGCTGACACACGGGTCTACTACACCCATACCCCTAACACACGGGTCTACTACACCCATACCGCTGACACACGGGTCTACTACACCCATACCGCTGACACACGGGTCTACTACACCCATACCCCTGACACACGGGTCTACTACACCCATACCCCTAACACACGGGTCTACTACACCCATACCGCTGACACACGGGTCTACTACACCCATACCGCTGACACACGGGTCTACTACACCCATACCCCTGACACACGGGTCTACTACACTCATACCGCTGACACACGGGTCTGCTACACCCATACCGCTGACACACGGGTCTACTACACCCATACCCCTGACACACGGGTCTACTACACTCATACCCCTAACACACGGGTCTACTACACCCATACCGCTGACACACGGGTCTACTACACCCATACCGCTGACACACGGGTCTACTACACCCATACCCCTAACACACGGGTCTACTACACCCATACCCCTGACACACGGGTCTACTACACCCATACCCCTAACACACGGGTCTACTACACCCATACCGATGACACACGGGTCTACTACACCCATACCGCTGACACACGGGTCTGCTACACCCATACCGCTGACACACGGGTCTACTACACCCATACCCCTAACACACGGGTCTACTACACCCATACCCCTGACACACGGGTCTACTACACCCATACCCTTAACACACGGGTCTACTACACCCATACCCCTGACACACGGGTCTACTACACCCATACCCCTGACACACGGGTCTACTACACCCATACCCCTGACACACGGGTCTACTACACCCATACCCCTGACACACGGGTCTACTACACCCATACCGCTGACACACGGGTCTACTACACCCATACCGCTGACACACGGGTCTACTACACCCATACCGCTGACACACGGGTCTACTACACCCATACCGCTGACACACGGGTCTACTTCACCCATACCCCTGACACACGGGTCTACTACACTCATACCGCTGACACACGGGTCTACTACACTCATACCGCTGACACACGGGTCTAGTACACCCATACCGCTGAGACACTAGGCATGAGTTGGTCACTCAATTCGCGTTGTATGACATCAACCAGTGTTTAACATTGCTTGGTATGACATCAATCAGTGTTTAACATTGCTTGGTATGACATCAATCATTGTTTAACATTGCTTGGTATGACATCAGTGTTTAACATTGCTTGGTATGACATCAATCAGTGTTTAACATTGCTTGGTATGACATCAATCAGTGTTTAACATTGCTTGGTATGAGGTCCCTCGGAGCTATAACACATATAGTCGTATGACGTCACTCAGTTTTCACGTGTGTGTCGTTACAGGGGAACGCGGCAGCGCTGTGCAGCTTGCTACACAGCAGACGACAACTGAACAATCTCACTCAGGACGCCAACAAGTACACCGGCTTCGCTGTCAAGTAAGTGTATCTCTTGCTTCTTTAGCAATAAGCCATTGCGGGCCTGTGGTTGTGCCGGCCTGTGGGTGTGCCGGCCTGTGGGTGTGCCGGCCTGTGGGTGTGCCGGCCGGTGGGTGTGCCGGCCTGTGGGTGTGCCGGCCTGACGGTGTGCCGGCCTGTGGGTGTGCCGGCCTGTGGGTGTGCCGGCCGGTGGGTGTGCCGGCCTGTGGGTGTGCCGGCCTGACGGTGTGCCGGCCTGTGGGTGTGCCGGCCTGTGGCCTGTGGTTGTGCTGCCCTGTGGTTGTGCCGGCCTGTGGGTGTGCCGGCCTGTGGGTGTGCCGGCCTGTGGGTGTGCCGGCCTGTGGCCTGTGGGTGTGCCGGCCTGTGGCCTGTGGGTGTGCCGGCCTGTGGCCTGTGGGTGTGCTGGCCTGTGGGTGTGCCGGCCTGTGGCCTGTGGGTGTGCTGGCCTGTAGGTGTGCCGGCCTGTGGGTGTGCCGGCCTGTGGGTGTGCCGGGTGTGCCGGCCTGTGGATGTGCCGGGTGTGCCGGCCTGTGGGTGTGCCGGCCTGTGGGTGTGCCGGCCTGTGGGTGTGCCGGCCTGTGGGTGGGCCAGCCTGTGGGTGTGCCGGCCTGTGGGTGTGCCGGGTGTGCCGGCCTGTGGGTGTGTTGGAGATTCACAACAATACTCTTGTTACTCTACACTCTTGGGATACTCCGCTCACCAAGATATCAGTTGGATGATCGAAGTGTCTGACTTTGCCTCCTGAACCCTGAAGCCGAATAAATGAAGAACGCTTTCGATCCACAAGTTGCCTATAATACGGATTTGGTTCCTTCCGTTACTCGTTAAGCGTCAACCTCGTGGAAGAATTAAAAAAGGATACTCCTAAACGTCCTGGTGGATTTTGTCACGTTATGACGTCACAGTGACGCCCCCCCACCCCCGCTCCCCAGTACCCTCTCGGGCCGCGGCCTTCTCGTTTGCCGTGAGATTACGTGAGGCATAGGGACCACAGCTTTACACGAACGCCCCCTGCCGGGAGGTCCAAAATTACATCGGAGATATCGATCTGGTATCACTATGACGTCATAACTGGGTATTCCAATCGATTAGAACGTTCTAATATAAGCTAAGAAACCATACGCGATATGTCACTCACTCGTTCTCTTATTTAACCCGCCATGTCTTATCGGGATTGTTATATCCACCTCTTTTGCCTTTGCCTCTGCCCTCGCCCTCCGCCTTCGCCCTCCGCCCTCGCCCTCCGCCCTCGCCCTTCGCCCTCCGCCCTCGCCCTCTGCCCTCGCCCTCCGCTCTCGCCCTCCTTCCCCACTCCTTGGTTCTCCGGTCCCGGTCTGTCTCGAACTGTTTCCGCTCATCCACAACCACCCACCGCCAAATGCAGCTACATACAGCCACCCAAGTCACCTATAGCCACCCACAGCCACATAGCTACTCACAGCCACATGCAGCCACCCACAGCCACATGCAGCCACATAGATGCTTCTGCCCAACCATGTACCATGATGTATTACAGCCTTCTGTCCAGCCATGTACCATGGTGTACCACGGTCTTCTGTCCAGCCATCTACCATGATGTACCATAGCCTTCTGTCCAGCCATGTACCATGGTGTACCACGGTCTTCTGTCCAGCCATCTACCATGATGTACCATAGCCTTCTGTCCAGCCATGTACCATGGTGTACCACGGCTTTCTGTCCAGCCATGTACCATGGTGTACCATAGCCTTCTGTCCAGCCATGTACCATGGTGTACCATAGCCTTCTGTCCAGCCATGTACCATGGTGTACTACGGCTTTCTGTCCAGCCATGTACCATGGTGTACCATAGCCTTCTGTCCAGCCATGTACCATGGTGTACTACGGCTTTCTGTCCAGCCATGTACCATGGTGTACTACGCCCTTCTGTCCAGCCATGTACCATGGTGTACTACGGCTTTCTGTCCAGCCATGTACCATGGTGTACTACGCCCTTCTGTCCAGCCATGTACCATGGTGTACTACGGCTTTCTGTCCAGCCATGTACCATGGTGTACTACGCCCTTCTGTCCAGCCATGTACCATGGTGCACTACGGCTTTCTGTCCTGCCAGTTACCATGGTGTACCATACCTACTATCTACCACTGTAGGCCATTCTATGGAGCCATCTCTCACCACGTGCCACGGTAAACTACGGGCCTTTCTGCCGACGTTGTTCGCCTGCTGGTCAGCGACGATGTTCCTTGGCGTCGTCGGTATTAGCTGGGTGCAGCCATCCGATGCACAGACCCCGCCCCCCCCCACTCCCCTCCCCTCCCTGGCGAGCCAGGCGGCTCCATACCCGCCCATGAGAGGGACAGCCGTGGGTGAGAGCTGGAGTGTAAGCTGCTCTGTTGGCTGTGTGGCCCGCCTGGTTCACTTGCCCAGCCTGGCTGGGTGCTGCTCGCAGCGCCTCGCAGGGCGTACAGTGACGGCGGCGAGGCGGCGGCGGTGAGGCGGTACACACAGCACGGCCGCCTTCCGCTGCTCTAACCCAACCTCTAGTCACGTGTCTCGTCAGTATCCGCCGCTCTCACTCCCTGCGCCCAAGACACTGTGACAGTCACTCGACCCAGCTCAAAGCCGCACCTCTCTGGATTACATTGCTTCCTTGGTGAGCAGCTGGCGGCATTAGTGGAAGGTAGGGTCTCGTTATTAGTGAGAGGGAGGTTCTCGTTGTTAGTGGGAGGTAGGTTCTCGTTATTAGTGGGAGGTAGGTTCTCGTTGTTAGTGGGTGGTAGGTTCTCGCTGTTAGTGGGAGGTAGGTTCTTGTTATTAGTGAGAGGTTAGTGGGAGGCAGGTTCTTGTCATTAGTGGCAGGTAGGTTCTCGTTGATAGTGAGAGGTACGTTCCAGTTGATAGTGGGAAGTGAGTTCTCGTTATTAGTGGGAGGTAGGTACTCGCTGTTAGTGGGAGGTAGGTTCTTGTTATTAGTGAGAGGTTAGTGGGAGGTAGGTTCTTGTTATTAGTGAGAGGTAGGTTCTCGTTGATAGTGGGAGGTAGGTTCTCGTTGATAGTGGGAGGTAGGTTCTCGTTGTTAGTGGGTGGTAGGTTCTCGTTGATGGTGGGAGGTACGTTCTCGTTGTTAGTGGAAGGTAGGTTCCCGTTGATAGTGGGAAGTAGGTTCTCGTTATTAGTGGGAGGTAGGTTCTCGCTGTTAGTGGGAGGAATGTTCTTGTTATTAGTGGGAGGTAGGTTCTCGTTGATAGTGAGAGGTAGGTTCTCGTTGATAGTGGGAGGTCGGTTTTTGTTATTAGTGGGAGGTAGGTTCTCGCTGTTAGTGGGAGGTAGGTTCTTGTTAGTGGGAGGTAGTTTCTCGTTATTAGTGGGAGGTAGGTTCTCGTTAGTGTGAGGTAGGTTCTCGTTGTTAGTGGGATGCCGGTTCTTGTCATTAGAGTGAGGTAGGTTTTCATTATTAGTTGGAGGTAGGTTCTTGTTATTAGTGGGAGGTAGGTTCTTGTTGTTAGTGGGAGGTAGGTTCTCGTTGATAGTGGGAGGTAGGTTCTTGTTATTAGTGGAAGGTAGGTTCTCGTTATTAGTGGGAGGTAGGTTCTTGTTATTAGTGGAAGGTAGGTTCTCGTTATTAGTGGGAGGTAGGTTCTTGTTGTTAGTGGGAGGTAGGTTCTCGTTGATAGTGGGAGGTAGGTTCTTGTTATTAGTGGAAGGTAGGTTCTCGTTATTAGTGGGAGGTAGGTTCTTGTTATTAGTGGAAGGTAGGTTCTCGTTATTAGTGGGAGTTAGGTTCTTGTTATTAGTGAGAGGTCGGTTCCCGTTGTTAGTGGGAGGTAGGTTCTTGTTATTAGTGGGACTTAGGTTCTCATTATTAGTGGAAGGTATGTTCTCGCTGATAGTGGGAGGTAGGTCCTTGTTATTAGTCGGAGGTAAGTTCTCGTTGTTAGTGGGAGGTCGGTTCGTGTGGTTAGTGGGAGGTAGGTACTCGCTGTTAGTTGGATATCGGTTCTTGTTAGCGGGAGGTAGGTTCTTGTTATTAGTCGGTGGTAGGTTCTCGTTGTTAGTGGGAGGTAGGTTCTCGTTGTTAGTGGGAGGTAGGTTCTCGTTGTTAGTGGGAGGTAGGTTCTTGTTGATAGTGGGAGGTAGGTTCTTGTTATTAGTGGGAGGTAGATTCTCGTTGTTAATGGGAGGTAGGTTCTCGTTGATAGTGGGAGGTAGGTTCTTGTTATTAGTGGGAGGTAGATTCTCGTTGTTAAGTGGAGGTAGGTTCTCGTTGATAGTGGGAGGTAGGTTCTTGTTATTAGTGGGAGGTAGGTTCTCGCTGTTAGTTGGATATCGGTTCTTGTTAGTGGGAGGTAGGTTCTTGTTATTAGCGGGAGGTAGATTCTCGTTGATAGTGGGAAGTAGGTTGTTGTTATTAGTGGGAGGTCAGTTCTCGTTGTTAGTGGGAGGTAGGTTCTCGTTGATAGTGGGAGGTAGGTTCTTGTTATTAGTGGGAGGTAGATTCTCGTTGATAGTGGGAGGTAGGTTCTTGTTATTAGTGGGAGGTCGGTTCTTGTTGTTAGTGGGAGGTAGGTTCTCGTTGAAAGTGGGAGGTAGGTTCTTGTTATAAATGGGAGGTAGATTCTCGTTGATAGTGGGAGGTAGGTTCTTGTTATTAGTGGGAGGTAGGTTCTTGTTATTAGTGGGAGGTAGGTTCTTGTTATTAGTGGCAGGTAGGTTCGCGTTATTAGTGAGAGGTAGGTTCTCGTTGTTAGTGGGAGGTAGGTACTTCGTATTAGTGGGAGGTAGGTTGTTGTTATTAGTGGGAGGTAGGTTCTCATTGTTAGTGGGAGGTAGGTTCTCGTTGTTAGTGGGAGGTAGGTTCTCGTTGTTAGTGGGAGGTAGGTACTTCGTATTAGTGGGAGGTAGGTTGTTGTTATTAGTGGGAGGTAGGTTCTCATTGTTAGTGGGAGGTAGGTTCTCGTTGTTAGTGGGAGGTAGGTACTTCGTATTAGTGGGAGGTAGGTTGTTGTTATTAGTGGGAGGTAGGTTCTCGTTGTTAGTGGGGGGTAGGTTCTCGCTGTTAGTGGGAGGTACGTGCTTGTTATTAGTGGGAGGTAGGTTATTTCGTGGCTGTATTGGTCATATCTTGGTTGTACCGGTTATATCGTGGCTGTACCGGTTATATCGTGGCTGTACCGGTGATGTCGTGGCTGTACAGATTATATCGTGGCTGTGCCGGTTTTATCGTGGCTGTACCGGTGATGTCGTGGCTGTACCGATTATATCGTGGCTGTGCCGGTTATATCGCAGCTGTACCGGTCTAACCTGGCTGTACCGGTTATATCATGGCTGTACCAGTTATAGGAATCAGAGTCAGAATCAGAATCATTTATTCGATCAAGTACATTAATAACACAAAGTACATTTACGACAGTTCAGTTCAGCTTGATCAGGAGACCCTCATTAAGACCTGTGCGGTCGCTTTCATGAGGGCCACCTCAGAATAAGTACATTGGCGATGGGCGAACTTCTGAAGTGAATTATATACACAATAGGAGCAAACACGACAAATAATAAATACACAAACAAAGGAACAAAAATCAAGAAAATAGAAAAAAAAAAAAAAAAAAAACACAAGGAAAAAAGTTTACATACACCTAGAATCATTTTAAAGACGGGTGCGGGAAGGGGGAGGGGGTAGGGGGGCATTGGAGGGTGAATCTGGGAAGGAATATTATATTGCTTGACATACGTAACAATTTGGAATCGTACAGTTACTGCTATACCTACCTACTAAAACAGCTTTACGGTTGTCGCGAAAGAGGGAAGGTTATGCGTCGATGTTTTGTCTGTCGCCTGCTGCGGAGCTAAATTCAATACATTGGGTAAACTATTTCGTATGCAATCTGCGAGCAAATTCATGAAGGATGGGATGAGTACGATACTGATTACAATGTCTTGTGTGATAACGACGATATATCATGGCTGTACCGGTTATATCATGGCTGTACCGGTTATATCGTGGCTGTACCGGTTATATCATGGCTATACCGGTTATATCGTGGCTGTATCGGTTATATCGTGGCTGTACCGGTTATATCATGGCTGTACCGGTTATATCGTGGCTGTATCGGTTATATCGTGGCTGTACCGGTTATATCGTCTCTGTACCGGTTATATCGTGGCTGTACCGGTTATATCGTGGCTGTACCGGTTATATCGTGGCTGTACCGGTTATACCGTGGCTGTACCAGTGATATGGTGGCTGTACCGGTTATATCGTGGTTGTCCCGGTTATATCGTGGCTGTACCGGTTATATCGTGCCTTCGCCGGGGATATGGCGGCTGTACCGGTTATATCGGGGCTGTACCGGTTATACCGTGGCTGTACCAGTGATATGGTGGCTGTACCGGGTATATCGTGGCTGTACCGGTTATATCGTGGTTGTACCGGTTATATCGTGGCTGTACCGGTTATATCGCAGCTGTACCGGTTTATCCTAGCTGTACCGATTATATCGTGGCTGCACCGGTTATATCGTGGCTGTACCGGTGATATGGAGTTTGTACCGGTGATATCGTGGCTGTACCGGTTATATCGTGGCTGTACCGGTGATATGGAGTTTGTACCGGTGATATCGTGGCTGTACCGGTTATATCGTGGCTGTACCGGTGATATGGTGGTTGTACCGGTGATATCGTGGCTATACCGGTTATATCGTGGCTGTACCGGTGATATCGTGGTTGTACCGGTGATATCGTGACTACGGTTTATATATACAGTCCAGTACAGTCCAGCCAACAGGACTTTTTTTATAACGAATGAAAATGTGAAAACTTACAGAATGATACAAGGACGGCGTGTTACATTTCATGGATGTCAAGGACAGGTTGTTATATTCCTGTAGTTTTCAAGTACAGGTTGTTATACTCTTTTAGTTGCCAAGGAAAGGCTGTTATACTCCCGTAGTTGTCAAGGACAGCTTGTTATATTCTTCCTGTAGTTGTCAAGGACAGTTTGTTATATCACTGCAGTTGTCAAGGACAGCTTGTTATATTCCTGCAGTTGTCAAGGACAGGTTGTTATACTCTTTTAATTGCCAAGGAAAGGTTGTTATACTCCCGTAGTTGTCAAGGACAGCTTGTTATATTCTTCCTGTAGTTGTCAAGGACAGCTTGTTATATTCCTGCAGTTGTCAAAGAAAGTTTGTTATATTCATGTAGGTGTAAAGGACAGCTTGTTATACGACTGTAGTTGTCAAGGACGGCTTGTTATATCCCTGCAGTTGTCAAGGACAGCTTGTTATATTCCTGTAATTGTCAAGGACAGGTTGTTATATTCCTGTAGTTGTCAAGGACAGGTTGTTATATTCCTACAGTTGTCAAGGAGAGCTTGATTTATTCCTGCAGTTGTCGAAGATAGCTTGATTTATTCATGCGGTTGTCAAAGACAGCTTGTTATATTACTGTAGTTGTCACGTGCTGTGTGTACCACGTGATGTGTGTACCACCTGCTGTATGTACCACGTGATGTATGTACCACGTGATGTATGTACCACGTGATGTATGTACCACGTGCTGTGTATACCACGTGATGTGTGTACCACGTTATGTATGTATAACGTGATGTATGTATAACGTGATGTGTGTACCACGTGCTGTGTGTACCACATGATGTGTGTACCACGTGAAGTGTGTACCACGTGATTTGTGTACCACGTGATGTGTGTACCACGTGATGTGTGTACCACGTGCTGTGTGTACCACATGATGTGTGTACCACGTGCTGTGTGTACCACGTGCTGTGTGTACCACGTGATGTGTGTACCACGTGCTATGTGTACCACGTGATGTGTGTACCACGTGATGTCTGTACTGTTTTGTTATTTGTTTTTTTGGCCGCTATAAAGCAAATATTGCGTGTACTTCTAATGGCAATGAATTTAATTTTGCTTTAACTGTCTTTCCAACTGGAATTGGACGAGAGTGCGATTTTATTGCACGATGATATTTGCCTTTTATGTTATATCTTTGTTTTGGTGTTGTTATGGAGAAACTTCTAGAATTATATATGTGCTATTCATCCAGCAAGGATTATGTCTAATGCGCTCAAGCTGCATTCTATCTCCGCTGTTATCCTAAATGGTGTGGTAATGGCATGCTGAGAGAAGCCAGCAGCAAGTTTTGCACCCCCTTTAACTTTTATCTCAAACACCCGGTGGTCTGTTCCACACCGATCAACTGGCCAGAAGGCAAAATTCTGCGCCCTTTGTGGCTCCTGATTATCGCTCACTATACTACCAGAGAGACCTGCTTAATGGGTTTACTTCTGTAGCTAGCGACCGCCTTTCTTGGGACGGAATTTAGTTGGCCGCACTTCTTATCCCTGTTGTCGTGAAGACTTACTGTCTGAATGGTGAGTGGGCAGCTAGACGGTGGCCGGCCGCGCTGCTCGACTCGGTTGGTACCACTCCCTTAAACACCATAAATAGACCGGAATGTCATCGATTGACTGATTCACTCTCCCGGCCTCCCCGAGCAATCCTAGCAGTAGACGTGTGGTTAGTGATGCCTACCACTTTCTAGACAATGAACAAAAGGGACAATCGCTGATGGACACATGCTGGGACTAAAATAGGCGTGTTAATAAGCCGCATGTCAAGGGGTTATAATGTCATGACAGGTGCAACAGGCCTTATCTATATCATGGTCATAGGTGTAGACAGGTGAGACGGGCCTTATCCATACCCTGGTCATAGCTATAGACAGGTGAGACGGGCCTTATCTATACCATGGTCATAGGTGTAGACAGGTGAGACAGGCCTTATCTATACCATTGTCATAGCTGTAGACGGGTCAGACAGGCCTTATCCATACCATGGTCATAGCTATAGACAGGTGGGACAGGCCTTATCCATATCATGGTCATAGCTGTAGACAGGTAAGACGGGCCTTATCCATACCCTGGTCATAGCTATAGACAGGTGAGACAGGCCTTATCCATATCATGGTCATAGCTGTAGACAGGTGAGACGGGCCTTATCTATACCATGGTCATAGGTGTAGACAGGTGAGACAGGCCTTATCTATACCATTGTCATAGCTGTAGACGGGTCAGACAGGCCTTATCCATACCATGGTCATAGCTATAGACAGGTGGGACAGGCCTTATCCATACCCTGGTCATAGCTATAGACAGGTGAGACAGGCCTTATCTATACCCTGGTCATAGCTGTAGACAGGTGAGACAGGCCTTATCTATACCCTGGTCATAGCTGTTGACAGGTGCATCAGGCCTTACCCATACCCTGGTCAAAGTTGTAAACAAGTGAGACAAGCCTTATTTATTAACTGGTCAAAGCTGAAAACAAGTGAGACCGGCCTTATCTATACCCTGGTCAAAGTTGTAGACAGGTAAAACAGGCATTATCTATACCTTGGTCATAGGTGTAGACAGGTGAGACAGGCTTTATTTATAAACTGGCCAAAGCTTTAGACAGGTGAGACGGGCCTTATTTATACCATTGTCATAGCTGTAGACAGGTCAGACAGGCCTTATCCATACCATGGTCATAGCTATAGACAGGTGGGACAGGCCTTATCCATACCCTGGTCATAGCTATAGACAGGTGAGACAGGCCTTATCCATACCATGGTCATAGCTATAGACAGGTGGGACAGGCCTTATCCATACCCTGGTCATAGCTATAGACAGGTGAGACAGGCCTTATCTATACCCTGGTCATAGCTGTAGACAGGTGAGACAGGCCTTATCTATACCCTGGTCATAGCTGTTGACAGGTGCATCAGGCCTTATCCATACCCTGGTCAAAGCTGTAAACAAGCGAGACAGGCCTTATCTATACCGTGGTCAAAGTTGTAGACATGTGAAACAGGCCTTATCTATACCTGGTCAAAGTTGTAGACAGGTGAAACAGGCCTTATCTATACCTTGGTCATAGGTGTAGACAGGTGAGACGGGCCTTATCTATACCATTGTCATAGCTGTAGACAGGTCAGACAGGCCTTATCCATACCTGGTCCTAGCTGTAGACCGGTGAGACGGACCTTATCCATACTCTGGTCATAGTTGTAGACAGGTGAGACATGCTTTACCCATGGTCAAAGCTGTAGATAGGTGAGCCTGGCTTTATCCATACCATGGTTATAGCTGTAGACAGGTATACAAGTGACACAGGCCTTATTTATATCCTGGTCATAGCTGTAGACAGGTGCAACAGACGTTACCCATGCCATGGTCATAGCTGAAGACAGGTGAGACTGGCTTTACCCATACCATGGTTATAGCTGTAGACAGGTGAGACAGACATTATCCATACATGGTCATAGCTGTAGGCAGGTGAGACAGGCCTTATCTATAAACTGGTCATAGCTGTAGACAGGTGAGACAGGAGTTATCTATACCCTGGTCCTAGCTGTACAGAGATGGGACAGGCCTTATCTATACCCTGGTCATAGCTGTAGACAGGTGGGACAGGCCTTATCTATAAACTGGATATAGCTGTAGACAGGTGATACAGGACTTATCTATACCCTGGTCCTAGCTGTACAGAGATGGGACAGGCCTTATCTATACCCTGGTCAAAGTTGTAGACAGATGAGACAGGCTTTACCCATACTCTGGTCATAGGTGTAGACAGGTGGGACAGGCCTTACCCATACCATGGTCATAGCTGTAGACGGTTGAGACAGGCCCTATCTATACCCTGGTCATAGCTGTAGACAGGGAGACAGGCCTTGTCTATACCCTGGTCATAGTTGTAGACAGGTGAGACAGGCCTTACCCATACCATGGTCATAGCTGTAGACAGATGAGACAGGCCTTATCTATACACTGGTCATAGCTGTAGAGAGATGCAACAGGTCTTACCCATACCCTGGTCATAGCTGTAGACAGGTGAGACAGGCCTTATCTATACCCTGGTCATAGCTGTAGACAGGTAAGACGGGCCTTATCCATACTCTGGTCATAGCTATAGACAGGTGAGACAGGCCTTATCCATATCATGGTCATAGCTGTAGACAGGTGAGACAGGCCTTATCTATGCCCTGGTCATAGCTGTAGACAGGTGAGACAGGCCTTATCTATACCTGGTCAAAGTTGTAGACAGGTGAAACAGGCCTTATCTATACCTGGTCAAAGTTGTAGACAGGTGAAACAGGCCTTATCTATACCTTGGTCATAGGTGTAGACAGGTGAGACGGGCCTTATCTATACCATTGTCATAGCTGTAGACAGGTCAGACAGGCCTTATCCATACCTGGTCCTAGCTGTAGACCGGTGAGACGGACCTTATCCATACTCTGGTCATAGTTGTAGACAGGTGAGACATGCTTTACCCATGGTCAAAGCTGTAGATAGGTGAGCCTGGCTTTATCCATACCATGGTTATAGCTGTAGACAGGTATACAAGTGACACAGGCCTTATTTATATCCTGGTCATAGCTGTAGACAGGTGCAACAGACGTTACCCATGCCATGGTCATAGCTGAAGACAGGTGAGACTGGCTTTACCCATACCATGGTTATAGCTGTAGACAGGTGAGACAGACATTATCCATACATGGTCATAGCTGTAGGCAGGTGAGACAGGCCTTATCTATAAACTGGTCATAGCTGTAGACAGGTGAGACAGGAGTTATCTATACCCTGGTCCTAGCTGTACAGAGATGGGACAGGCCTTATCTATACCCTGGTCATAGCTGTAGACAGGTGGGACAGGCCTTATCTATAAACTGGATATAGCTGTAGACAGGTGAGACAGGACTTATCTATACCCTGGTCCTAGCTGTACAGAGATGGGACAGGCCTTATCTATACCCTGGTCAAAGTTGTAGACAGATGAGACAGGCTTTACCCATACTCTGGTCATAGGTGTAGACAGGTGGGACAGGCCTTACCCATACCATGGTCATAGCTGTAGACGGTTGAGACAGGCCCTATCTATACCCTGGTCATAGCTGTAGACAGGGAGACAGGCCTTGTCTATACCCTGGTCATAGTTGTAGACAGGTGAGACAGGCCTTACCCATACCATGGTCATAGCTGTAGACAGATGAGACAGGCCTTATCTATACACTGGTCATAGCTGTAGAGAGATGCAACAGGTCTTACCCATACCCTGGTCATAGCTGTAGACAGGTGAGACAGGCCTTATCTATACCCTGGTCATAGCTGTAGACAGGTAAGACGGGCCTTATCCATACTCTGGTCATAGCTATAGACAGGTGAGACAGGCCTTATCCATATCATGGTCATAGCTGTAGACAGGTGAGACAGGCCTTATCTATGCCCTGGTCATAGCTGTAGACAGGTGAGACAGGCCTTATCTATACCTGGTCAAAGTTGTAGACAGGTGAAACAGGCCTTATCTATACCTGGTCAAAGTTGTAGACAGGTGAAACAGGCCTTATCTATACCTTGGTCATAGGTGTAGACAGGTGAGACGGGCCTTATCTATACCATTGTCATAGCTGTAGACAGGTCAGACAGGCCTTATCCATACCTGGTCCTAGCTGTAGACCGGTGAGACGGACCTTATCCATACTCTGGTCATAGTTGTAGACAGGTGAGACATGCTTTACCCATGGTCAAAGCTGTAGATAGGTGAGCCTGGCTTTATCCATACCATGGTTATAGCTGTAGACAGGTATACAAGTGACACAGGCCTTATTTATATCCTGGTCATAGCTGTAGACAGGTGCAACAGACGTTACCCATGCCATGGTCATAGCTGAAGACAGGTGAGACTGGCTTTACCCATACCATGGTTATAGCTGTAGACAGGTGAGACAGACATTATCCATACATGGTCATAGCTGTAGGCAGGTGAGACAGACCTTATCTATAAACTGGTCATAGCTGTAGACAGGTGAGACAGGAGTTATCTATACCCTGGTCCTAGCTGTACAGAGATGGGACAGGCCTTATCTATACCCTGGTCATAGCTGTAGACAGGTGGGACAGGCCTTATCTATAAACTGGATATAGCTGTAGACAGGTGATACAGGACTTATCTATACCCTGGTCCTAGCTGTACAGAGATGGGACAGGCCTTATCTATACCCTGGTCAAAGTTGTAGACAGATGAGACAGGCTTTACCCATACTCTGGTCATAGGTGTAGACAGGTGGGACAGGCCTTACCCATACCATGGTCATAGCTGTAGACGGTTGAGACAGGCCCTATCTATACCCTGGTCATAGCTGTAGACAGGGAGACAGGCCTTGTCTATACCCTGGTCATAGTTGTAGACAGGTGAGACAGGCCTTACCCATACCATGGTCATAGCTGTAGACAGATGAGACAGGCCTTATCTATACACTGGTCATAGCTGTAGAGAGATGCAACAGGTCTTACCCATACCCTGGTCATAGCTGTAGACAGGTGAGACAGGCCTTATCTATACCCTGGTCATAGCTGTAGACAGGTAAGACGGGCCTTATCCATACTCTGGTCATAGCTATAGACAGGTGAGACAGGCCTTATCCATATCATGGTCATAGCTGTAGACAGGTGAGACAGGCCTTATCTATGCCCTGGTCATAGCTGTAGACAGGTGAGACAGGCCTTATCTATACCTGGTCAAAGTTGTAGACAGGTGAAACAGGCCTTATCTATACCTGGTCAAAGTTGTAGACAGGTGAAACAGGCCTTATCTATACCTTGGTCATAGGTGTAGACAGGTGAGACGGGCCTTATCTATACCATTGTCATAGCTGTAGACAGGTCAGACAGGCCTTATCCATACCTGGTCCTAGCTGTAGACCGGTGAGACGGACCTTATCCATACTCTGGTCATAGTTGTAGACAGGTGAGACATGCTTTACCCATGGTCAAAGCTGTAGATAGGTGAGCCTGGCTTTATCCATACCATGGTTATAGCTGTAGACAGGTATACAAGTGACACAGGCCTTATTTATATCCTGGTCATAGCTGTAGACAGGTGCAACAGACGTTACCCATGCCATGGTCATAGCTGAAGACAGGTGAGACTGGCTTTACCCATACCATGGTTATAGCTGTAGACAGGTGAGACAGACATTATCCATACATGGTCATAGCTGTAGGCAGGTGAGACAGGCCTTATCTATAAACTGGTCATAGCTGTAGACAGGTGAGACAGGAGTTATCTATACCCTGGTCCTAACTGTACAGAGATGGGACAGGCCTTATCTATACCCTGGTCATAGCTGTAGACAGGTGGGACAGGCCTTATCTATAAACTGGATATAGCTGTAGACAGGTGAGACAGGACTTATCTATACCCTGGTCCTAGCTGTACAGAGATGGGACAGGCCTTATCTATACCCTGGTCAAAGTTGTAGACAGATGAGACAGGCTTTACCCATACTCTGGTCATAGGTGTAGACAGGTGGGACAGGCCTTACCCATACCATGGTCATAGCTGTAGACGGTTGAGACAGGCCCTATCTATACCCTGGTCATAGCTGTAGACAGGGAGACAGGCCTTGTCTATACCCTGGTCATAGTTGTAGACAGGTGAGACAGGCCTTACCCATACCATGGTCATAGCTGTAGACAGATGAGACAGGCCTTATCTATACACTGGTCATAGCTGTAGAGAGATGCGACAGGTCTTACCCTTACCCTGGTCATAGCTGTAGACAGGTGAGACAGGCCTTATCTATACCCTGGTCATAGCTGTAGACAGGTAAGACGGGCCTTATCCATACCCTGGTCATAGCTATAGACAGGTGAGACAGGCCTTATCCATATCATGGTCATAGCTGTAGACAGGTGAGACAGGCCTTATCTATGCCCTGGTCATAGCTGTAGACAGGTGAGACAGGCCTTATCTATACCCTGGTCATAGCTGTTGACAGGTGCATCAGGCCTTACCCATACCATGGTCATAGCTGTAGACAGGTGAGACAGGCCTTGCCCACACCCTGGTCATTGTTATGAACAGGTGAGACAGGCCTTGCCCACACCCTGGTCATTACTATAGACAGGTGAGACAGGCCTTGTCCACACCCTGGTCATTACTATAGACAGGTGAGACAGGCCTTGTCCACACCCTGGTCATTACTATAGACAGGTGAGACAGGCCTTGTCCACACCCTGGTCATTGCTATAGACAGGTGTAACAGGCCTTCCCTTTACCATTGGCATAGCTGTAGACACACGTGGTTACCATATTCAAACTACGGGTAACATTATGACCATTGTTCGCACTGCACGTTGTGCTCGCCCACAAGTCGTCGATTCTCGTCGGTAATTATTACTGGCAGTCGCTGAGATATTATCACCGGTATTCCTGTTACCCCCAATTCTCTGGCCTTTTAAACATTCCTTCCTTCCCAAAAGCATATCACCTTAACGTACATATATACGCCATGCGAACATGTTCCCTTGCTCCGTTCGACTCTTATTGTCGTCTGCCCGTCCCTCTCTACTGCCCCCTGCGTCGCCTCCACCATCGCTGTCCATTTTAAGAAGCTCGTGCCTGCCAAAATACTGGCCAGTTTATAAGCTGCCACTGCGGGCTAAGTCCGTCCCTACTGCGCCTGAATGCACTCCACTTGCATCCCTGCCTCCCTCCCTCCCTCTATGCTCCCCCCCCCCTCTCCCCCCTCTCCCCGACCTCCTCGTCTATTGTAGACATAGATAAGGCCGAGCACTGCCTCATGGCCTGCCTTCATCATACACCTGACAGCCGTCTTAAGCCGAGCACTGCCTCATGGCCTGCCTTCATTATACATCTGACAGCCGTCTTCTCAAACCGAGCACTGCCTCATGGCCTGCCTTCATCATACACCTGACAGCCGTCTTAAGCCGAGCACTGCCTCATGGCGTGCCTTCATTATACATCTGACAGCTGTCTTCTCAAGCCGAGCACTGCCTCATGGCCTGCCTTCATCATACACCTGACAGCCGTCTTCTCAAGCCGAGCACTGCCTCATGGCCTGCCTTCATCATACACCTGACAGCTGTCTTCTCAATCCGAGCACTGCCTCATGGCCTGCCTTCATCATACACCTGACAGCCGTCTTCTCAAGCCGAGCACTGCCTCATGGCCTGCCTTCATCATACACCTGACAGCTGTCTTCTCAAGTCGAGCACTGCCTCATGACCTGCCTTCATCATACACCTGACAGCCGTCTTCTCAAGTCGAGCACTGTCTCATGGCCTGCCTTCACCATACACCTGACAGCCGTCTTCTCAAGCCGAGCACTGCCTCATGGTCTGCCTGCATCATACACCTGACAGCCGTCTTCTTAAGCCGAGCACTGCCTCATGGCCTGCCTTCATCATACACCTGACAGCTGTCTTCTCCAGCCGAGCACTGCCTCATGGCCTACCTTCATCATACACCTGACAGCCGCCTTCTTAAGCCGAGCACTGCCTCATGGCCTGCCTTCATCATACACCTGGCAGCCGTCTTCTCAAGCCGAGCACTGCCTCATGGCCTGCCTTCATCATACACCTGACAGCCTTCTTCTTAAGCCGAGCACTGCCTCATGGCCTGCCTTCACCATACACCTGATAGCCGTCTTAAGCCGAGCACTGCCTCATGGCCTCATATCCACCATACACCTGACAGCCGTCGTCTCAAGCCGAGCACTGCCTCATGGCCTGCCTTCACCATACACCTGATAGCCGTCTTAAGTCGAGCACTGCCTCATGGCCTCATATCCACCATACACCTGACAGCTGTCTTCTCCAGCCGAGCACTGCCTCATGGCCTACCTTCATCATACACCTGACAGCCGCCTTCTCAAGCCGAGCACTGCCTCATGGCCTGCCTTCATCATACACCTGACAGCTGTCTTCTCCAGCCGAGCACTGCCTCATGGCCTACCTTCATCATACACCTGACAGCCGCCTTCTCAAGCCGAGCACTGCCTCATGGCCTGCCTTCCTCATACACCTGACAGTCGTCTTCTCAAGCCAAGCACTGCCTCATGGCCTGCCTTCATCATACACCTGATAGCCGTCTTAAGCCGAGCACTGCCTCATGGCCTCATATTCACCATACACCTGACAGCCGTCTTCTCAAGCCGAGCACTGCCTTATGGCATCATATTCACCATACACCTGACAGCCGTCTTCTCAAGCTGTCTTCTCAAGCCGACCCTAACCAAGGACGATAACCAAGCAGTTGGCACTGACCAAGGACGATAACCAAGGAGTTGGCACTAACCAAGGACGATAACCAAGGAGTTGGCCCTAACCCTGTCAAACCCCGTCAGATCCCATCAGTCCTCATTAGACCCCGTCAAACCTCGTCAGATCCCATCAGACCCCGTCAAACCTCGTCAGATCCCATCAGACCCCGTCAAACCTCATCAGATCCCATCAGACTCCGTCAAACCTCATCAGATACCATCAGACCCCGTCAAACCTCATCAGATCCCACCAGACCCCGTCACACCTAGTTAGATACCATCAGACCCCGTCAAACCTCATCAGATCCCATCAGACCCCGTCAAACCTCGTCAGATCCCATCAGACCCCGTCAAACCTCATCAGATCCCATCAGACCCCGTCAAACCTAGTTAGATCCCATCAGACTCCGTCAAACTTCATCAGATACCATCAGACCCCGTCAAACCTCATCAGATACCATCAGACCCCGTCAAACCTAGTCAGATCCCATCAGACCCCGTCAAACCTAGTCAGATCCCACCAGACCCCGTCAACCCTCATCAGATACCATCAGACCCCGTCAAACCTCATCAGATACCATCAGACCCCGTCAAACCTCATCAGATACCATCAGACCCCGTCAAACCTAGTCAGATCCCATCGGACCCCGTCAAGCCTCGTCAGATCCCATTAGACCCCGTCAAACCTCGTTAGATCCCATCAGACCCCGTCAAACCTCATCAGATCCCACCAGACCCCGTCTAACCTAGTCAGATCCCATCAGACCCCGTCAAACCTCGTCAGATACCTTCAGACCCCTTCAGACCTCATCAGATCTCACCAGACCCCGTCAAACCTAGTTAGATCCCCTCAGACCCCGTCAAACCTCGTCAGATCCCATCAGACCCCGTCAAACCTCATCAGATACCATCAGACCCCTTCAAACCTCATCAGATCCCACCAGACCCCGTTAAACCTAGTTAGATCCCCTCAGACCCCGTCAAACCTCGTCAGATACCATCAGACCCCGTCAAACCTCATCAGATCCGCCAGACCCCGTCAAACCTAGTTAGATCCCCTCAGACCCCGTCAAACTTCGTCAGATCCCATCAGACCCCGTCAAACCTCGTCAGATACCATCAGACCCCTTCAGACCTCATCAGATCCCACCAGACCCCGTCAAATCTAGTTAGATCCCATCAGACCCCGTCAAACCTCATCAGATCCCACCAGCCCCCGTCAAACCTCGTCAGATCCCATCAGACCCCGTCAAACCTCGTCAGATCCCATCAGACCCCGTCAAACCTCGTCAGATCTTACCAGACCCCGTCAAACCTAGTCAGATCCCATCAGACCCCGTCAAACCTCGTCAGATCCCATCAGACCCCGTCAAACCTCGTCAGATCCCAACAGCCCCCGTCAAACCTCGTCAGATCCCATCAGACCCCGTCAAACCTAGTCAGATCCCATCAGACCCCGTCAAACCTCGTCAGATCCCATCAGACCCCGTCAAACCTCGTCAGATCCCACCAGACCCCGTCAAACCTAGTCAGATCCCATCGGACCCCGTCAAACCTCATCAGATACCATTAGACCCCGTCAAACCTCATCAGATCCCACCAGACCCCGTCAAACCTCATCAGATCCCACCAGACCCCGTCAAACCTCGTTAGATCCCATCAGACCCCGTCAAACCTCATCAGATCCCACCAGCCCCCGTCAAACCTCGTCAGATCCCATCAGACCCTGTCAAACCTCGTCAGATCCCATCAGACCCCGTCAAACCTCGTCAGATCCCACCAGACCCCGTCAAACCTAGTCAGATCCCATCGGACCCCGTCAAACCTCGTCAGATCCCATCAGACCCCGTCAAACCTAGTCAGATCCCACCAGATCCCGTCAAACCTCATCAGATACCATCAGACCCCTTCAAACCTCATCAGATCCCACCGGACCCCGTTAAACCTGGTTAGATCCCCTCAGACCCCGTCAAACCTCGTCAGATCCCATCAGACCCCGTCAAACCTCATCAGATCCCACCAGACCCCGTCAAGCCTAGTTAGATCCCCTCAGACCCCGTCAAACCTCGTCAGATCCCATCAGACCCCGTCAAACCTCGTCAGATCCCATCAGTCCTAATTAGACCCCGTCAAACCTCGTCAGATCCCATCAGACCCCGTCAAACCTCGTCAGATCCCATCAGACCCCGTAAAACCTCGTCAGATCCCACCAGACCCCGTCAAACCTAGTCAGATCCCATCAGACCCCGTCAAACCTCATCAGATCCCACCAGACCCCGTCAAACCTCGTCAGATACCGTCAGACCCCGTCAAACCTCGTCAGATCTCATCAGACCCCGTCAAACCTCATCAGATACCATCAGACCCCGTCAAACCTCATCAGATACCATCAGACCCCGTCAAACCTAGTCAGATCCCACCAGACCCCGTCAACCCTCGTCAGATACCATCAGACCCCGTCAAACCTCGTCAGATACCATCAGACCCCGTCAAACCTCATCAGATACCATCAGACCCCGTCAAACCTCATCAGATACCATCAGACCCCGTCAAACCTCGTCAGATCCCATCAGACCCCGTCAAACCTCATCAGATACCATCAGACCCCGTCAAACCTAGTCAGATCCCATCAGACCCCGTCAAACCTCGTCAGATACCATCAGACCCCGTCAAACCTCGTCAGATCCCATCAGACCCCGTCAAACCTCATCAGATACCATCAGACTCCGTCAAACCTCGTCAGATCCCACCAGACCCCGTCAAGCCTCGTCAGATACCATCAGACCCCGGCAAACCTCGTCAGATACCATCAGACCCCGTCTAACCTAGTCAGATCCCATCAGACCCCGTCAAACCTCATCAGATCCCATCAGTTTCAATTAGATCCCGTCAAACCTAGTCAGATCCCACCAGACCCCGTCAAGCCTCGTCAGATCCCACCAGACCCCGTCAAACCTCGTCAGATACCATCAGACCCCGTCAAACCTAGTCAGATCCCACCAGACCCCGTCAAGCCTCGTCAGATCCCACCAGACCCCGTCAAACCTCGTCAGATACCATCAGACCCCGTCAAACCTCGTCAGATACCATCAGACCCCGTCAAACCTCGTCAGATCCCACCAGACCCCGTCAAACCACGTCAGATCCCACCAGACCCCGTCAAGCCTCGTCAGATCCCACCAGACCCCGTCAAACCTCGTCAGATACCATCAGACCCCGTCAAACCTAGTCAGATCCCACCAGACCCCGTCAAGCCTCGTCAGATCCCACCAGACCCCGTCAAACCTCGTCAGATACCATCAGACCCTGTCAAACCTCGTCAGATACCATCAGACCCCGTCAAACCTCATCAGATACCATCAGACCCCGTCAAACCTCGTCAGATCCCACCAGACCCCGTCAAGCCTCGTCAGATACCATCAGACCCCGTCAAACCTCGTCAGATACCATCAGACCCCGTCAAACCTCATCAGATACCATCAGACCCCGTCAAACCTCATCAGATACCATCAGACCCCGTCAAACCTCGTCAGATCCCAACAGCCCCCGTCAAACCTAGTCAGATCCCATCAGTTTCAATTAGATCCCGTCAAACCTCGTCAGATCCCATCAGAGTCAGGGTCAAAATGCATTTATTTGACCAAGAAAAATATATGTGGCAACAAGGTTACATTTCATGACAGACTTAAATAAAGAAAGAACTTGGTCGGGAGACTCATTAAAGCGTTAATATAATCGTGGGGCCTTAGTAATGTTTTGGTCCTGAAAGCAACTTTGCAAAACACGACACGTCTTAGAGAACAACGAGTTCAAAGAAATAAATTTGCAATCCTGTCCACAGTAAATTCCAGCACCGCGCCATTTTGCCACAGAGCGTGACGTCAAGGATGATCATACATGTGGCGCCCACATGCGGTTGAATTTGGGTTTATCTCGCTTGTTCAGGGGCGAGCGGAAACGCATGAAAAATCTGCCGTGGCCTCGCTTCGCTCTGGAATTGTTACAATTCCAAGCCGCACAGTACACCATCTCTTCGATTTAGCAACTAAAAATCATATATTCATATATGTCTAATATGAGTGCTTAGACTATAAACTGTGTTTTTTTTTATAGTGTGTTGAATATGAGCGAAGTTAGGTAAACCTCGCCCGTTTCGTTATTTCCGGTTCGGGTCTCACTCTCTGATTGGCTAGCGCCAGCCACGCCCACCTAGAGGGCTGCGCCCGGGAAAGCTGCGCTTTCTGGACAGGCGGGCACTTCAAAAATGTATTGCGACCAACTGGGGCGTCACAAAAATCTGCGCTTTGGGGGGTTGACGCATGGATAGCAAATAAACGCTTGGGTCAACTACAAGGGCTAATATTTTCATTTGCTTTAAAACCTGGAAGGCCGCTATCATGGGAGCCACCCGGATTGAAGAGAAACATAATTGAACTAAGAAGTCAACAAATAGTGGAAACAAAATGAAAAAACTACTGCTGTATGGAAATAATGCAAACAGGTGAACATGAGAAACTTCGTAATATAATCAATACAAATAATTCCTAATAATAATAATAATAATTGTCAGACTCCGTTAGTCCCTTTTAGACCCCGTCAGAACCCGTCAAATCCCGTGAGTCCCCGTTAGTCTCAATTTGACCCCGTCAACCCCCATCAGACCCCGTCAGACCCTGTCAGTCCCCTGCCCCCCCTCCCGTCAGACAGCGTCCCACCCCTTCGGGCCCCGTCAGACCCTGTCAGTCCCCTGTCACACCCCGTCAGACAGCTTCGGACCACGTGAGTCCCCGTCAGACCCCCTCAGACAGCGTCAGACCCCATCAGACAGCACCAGTCCCCGTCAGACTTCCTCAGACAGTGTCAGACCACCTCAGACAGCGTCAGTTCCCGTCAGACTTTCTCAGACAGCGTCAGACTTCCTCAGACAGCGTCAGATCACCTCAGACAGCGTCAGTTACCTTCAGACTCCCTCAGACAGCGTCAGACCCCCTCAGACCCCACCAGACAGCGGCACACCCCCTCAGACAGCGTCAGTCCCCGTCAGACAGCGTCAGACCCCCTCAGACAGCGTCAGTCCCCCCCAGACAGCGTCAGTCCCCGTCAGACAGCGTCAGAGTCAGACCCCCCAGACAGCGCCAGTCCCCGTCAGACAGCGTCAGAGTCAGACCCCCCAGACAGCGTCAGTCCCCGTCAGACAGCGTCAGACCCCCCAGACAGCGTCAGTCCCCGTCAGACAGCGTCAGTCCCCCTCAGACAGCGTCAGTCCCCGTCAGACAGCGTCAGACCCCCTCAGACAGCGTCAGTCCCCCTCAGACAGCGTCAGTCCCCCTCAGACAGCGTCAGTCCCCGTCAGACCCGCCCAGACAGCGTCACACCACCTCAGACCCCACCAGACAGCGCCAGACCCCCTCAGACAGCGTCAGTCCCCCTCAGACAGCGTCAGCCCCCCTCAGACAGCGTCAGTCCCCGTCAGACCCGCCCACACAGCGTCAGACCACCTCAGACCCCACCAGACAGCGTCAGTCCCCCTCAGACAGCGTCAGTCCCCCTCAGACAGCGTCAGTCCCCCTCAGACAGCGCCAGACCCCCTCAGACAGCGTCAGACCCCAGTAGACAGCGTCAGACCCCCTCAGACAGCGTCAAACCCCCTTAGACAGCGTCAGACCCCCTCAGACAGCGCCAGACTCCCTCAGACTCAGTCTCCCTCAGACAGCGTCAGACCCCAGTAGACAGCGTCAGACCCCCTCAGACAGCGTCAGACCCCCTCAGCGTCAGTCCCCATCAGACCCCCTCAGACAGCGTCAGACCTCCTCAGACAGCGTCAGTCCCCCTCAGACAGCGTCAGTGCCCGTTAGACCCTCCAGGCAGCGTCAGACCCCCTCAGACAGCGTCAGCCGACCTCAGACAGCGTCAGTCCCCGTCAGACCCCTCAGACAGCTGTTAGACCCCCTCAGACAGCGTCAGACCCCGTCAGACCCCCCCAGGCAGCGTCAGACCCCCTTAGACAGCGTCATACCCCCTCAGACAGCGTCAGTCCCCGTCAGACCCCCTCAGACAGCGTCAGTCCCCATCAGACCCCCCAGACAGCTGTTAGACCCCCTCAGACAGGTTCAGATCCCCTCAGACAGCGTCAGTCCCCGTCAGACAGCGTCAGTCCCCCTCAGACAGCGGCAGACCCCCCAGACAGCGTCAGACCCCCTCAGCGTTAGTCCCCGTCAGACCCCCCCCAGACAGCGTCAGACCCCCTCAGACAGCGTCAGACCCCGTCAGACCCACTCAGACTCAGTCCCCCTCAGACAGCGTCAGTCTCCCTCCGACAGCGTCAGTCGCCCTCAGACCCCCCAGGCAGCGTCAGACCCCCTCAGACAGCGTCAGACCCCCTCAGACAGCGTCAGTCCCCGTCAGACCCCCCAGACAGCGTCAGACCCCGTCAGACCCCCCCAGGCAGCGTCAGACCCCCTCAGATAGCGTCAGTCCCCCTCAGACCCCCCAGATAGCGTCAGACCCCCCCAGACAGCGTCAAACCCCCTCAGACAGCGTCAGTCCCCGTCAGACAGCGTCAGACCCCCCAGACAGCGTCAGTCCCCCTCAGACAGCGTCAGACCCCCCAGACAGCGTCAGTCCCCCTCAGACCCCTCAGACAGCGTCAGACCCCCCCAGACAGCGTCAAACCCCCTCAGACAGCGTCAGACCTCCCAGACAGCGTCAGTCCCCCTCAGACAGCGTCAGACCCCCTCAGACAGCGTCAGACCCCCCAGACAGCATCAGACTTCCCCAGACAGCGTCAGACCCCCTCAGACCCCCTCAGACTCAGTCCCCCTCAGACAGCGTCAGTCCCTGTCAGACCCCCCAGACAGCTGTCAGACCCCCTCAGACAGCGTCAGTCCCCGTCAGACAGCGTCAGTCCCCCTCAGACAGCGTCAGTTCCCGTCAGACCCCCTCAGACAGCGTCAGACCCCCCAGACCGCGTCAGACCCCCCAGACAGCGTCAGACTCCCCCAGACAGCGTCAGACCCCCTCAGACCCCTTCAGACCCCCCCAGTGGCGCCGACATGCCATTGTCGTCATTAGTTGTTTGCTGATTGGCCGCGGTAACTGTGGGAACCCGACTGATGGCGGTCAGTGCTGGCTACCTGGGGGTCTCAGGGGACCGGGTCGCCAGCTGGACGGCACGAGGGGCAGCTGGGGCAGGAGCCGAGGGGCCGGGTGGCCGGGGGCCGGAGGAAGGGGGTCCGGTGGGCGGGAAGAGGGGGTCGTGAGAACATGACCCGGACAAACCTCCAAGGCTTGTCTACTGTCTGTCTACGGCCTGTCTACTGCCTGTCCAAGGTTTGTCTACTACCTGTCTAGAGCCTATCTACTGCTTATCCAAGGCTTTTATATTGCCTGCCCACGGCCTGTCTACTGCCTGTCCAAGGTTTGTCTAATGCTGTCCAAGGCCTGTCTACTGCCTGTCCAAGGCCTGTCTGAGGCCTTTCTACTTCCTGTCCAAGGCTTGTCTACTACCTGCCCACGGCCTGTCTACTGCCTGTCTAAGATATGTCTGCTGCCTGTCCAAGGCCTGTCCAAGGCCTGTCTACTACCTGTCTAAAGTTTGGCTAATGCTGTTCAAGGTTTATGTATTGCATCACTAATACTTCCCAAGCTCTGCCCAAGCCCTGTCCGAGCCCTGCCCAAGCTCTGCCCAAGCCCTGCCCAAGCCCTGCCCAAGCCCTGCCCAGGCTCTGCCCAAGCCCTGTCCGAGCCCTGCCCAAACCCTGCCCAAGCTCTGCCCAAGCCCTGCCCAAACCCTGCCCAAGCTCTGCCCAAGCTCTGCCCAAGCTCTGCCCAAGCCCTGCCCAAGCCCTGCCCAAGCCCTGCCCAAACCCTGCCCAAGCTCTGCCCAAGCCCTGCCCAAGCCCTGCCCAAGCCTTGCCCAAGCTCTGTCCAAGCTCTGTCCAAACTCTGTCCAACCTCTGCCCAAGCTCTGTCCAAGCCCCCTCAAGTCTGAGGGGGAGCGTCAGTCCCCCTCAGACCCCCCAGACAGCGTCAGACCCCCCCAGACAGCGTCAAACCCCCTCAGACAGCGTCAGTCCCCGTCAGACAGCGTCAGTCCCCCTCAGACAGCGTCAGTCCCCGTCAGACCCCCTCAGACAGCGTCCGACCCCCCAGACAGCGTCAGACTCTCCCTGACAGCGTCAGACTCCCCCAGACAGCGTCAGACCCCCTCAGACCCCCTCAGACCCCCTCAGACCCCCCCAGTGGCGCCGACATGCCATTGTCGTCATTAGTTGTTTGCTGATTGGCCGCGGTAACTGTGGGAACCCGACTGATGGCGGTCAGTGCTGGCTACCTGGGGGTCTCAGGGGACCGGGTCGCCAGCTGGACGGCACGAGGGGCAGCTGGGGCAGGAGCCGAGGGGCCGGGCGGCCGGGGGCCGGAGGAAGGCGGTCCGGTGGGCGGGAAGAGGGGGTCGTGAGAACATGACCCGGACAAACCTCCAAGGCTTGTCTACTGCCTGTCCAAGGTTTGTCTACTACCTGTCTAGATCCTATCTACTGCTTATCCAAGGCTTTGATATTGCCTGCCCACGGCCTGTCTACTGCCTGTCCAAGGTTTGTCTAATGCTGTCCAAGGCCTGTCCACTGCCTGTCCAAGGCCTGTCCGAGGCCTTTCTACTTCCTGTCCAAGGCTTGTCTACTACCTGCCCACGGCCTGTCTACTGCCTGTCTAAGATATGTCTACTGCCTGTCCAAGGCCTGTCCAAGGCCTGTCTACTACCTGTCTAAAGTTTGACTAATGCTGTTCAAGGTTTATGTATTGCATCACTAATACTTCCTAAGCTCTGCCCAAGCCCTGTCCGAGCCCTGCCCAAACCCTGCCCAAGCTCTGCCCAAGCCCTGCCCAAGCCCTGCCCAAGCCCTGCCCAAGCTCTGTCCAAGCTCTGTCCAAACTCTGTCCAAGCTCTGCCCAAGCTCTGCCCAAGCCCTGCCCAAGCCCTGCCCAAGCTCTGTCCAAGCTTTGTCCAAACTCTGTCCAAGCTCTGTCCAAGCTCTGCCCAAGCCTCTGCCCAAGCTCTGTCCAAGCTCTGTCCAAGCTCTGTCCAAGCTCTGTCCAAGCTCTGCCCAAGCTCTGTCCAAGCTCTTCCCAAGCACTGCCCAAGCCCTGCCCAAGCCCTGCCCAAGCCCTGCCCAAGCCCTGTCCAAGCTCTGTCCAAGTTTTGTCCAAGCCCTGCCCAAGCCCTGCCCAAGCCCTGCCCAAGCCCTGCCCAAGCCCTGTCCAAGCTCTGTCCAAATTTTGTCGAAGCTCTGCCCAAGTTTTGTCGAAGCTCTGCCCAAGCCCTGCCCAAGCTCTGTCCAAGCTCTGTCCAAGCTCTGCCCAAGTTCTGCCCAAGTTCTGTCCGAACTCTGTCCAAGCTTTGTCCAAGCCCTGCCCAAGCTCTGTCCAAGCTTTGTCCAAGCCCTGCCCAAGCTCTGTCCAAGCTCTGCCGAAGCCCTGCCCAAGCTCTGCCCAAGTCCTGCCCAAGCCCTGCCCAAGCTCTGTCCAAGCTCTGTCCAAGCTCTGCCTAAGCCCTGCCCAAGCCCTGCCCAAGCCCTGCCCAAGCCCTGCCCAAGCTCTGCCCAAGCTCTGTTGAAGCTCTGTCCAAGTTTTGTCGAAGCTCTGCCCAAGCCCTGCCCAAGCTCTGTCTAAGCTCTGTCCAAGCTCTGTCCAAGCTCTGCCCAAGCCCTGCTCAAGCCTCTGCCCAAGCTCTGTCCAAGCTCTGTCCAAGCTGTGTCCAAGCTTTGCCCAAGCTCTGTCTAAGCTCCTCCCAAGCACTGCCCAAGCCCTGCCCAAGCCCTGCCTAAGCCCTGCCCAAGCCCTGCCCAAGCTCTGTCCAAGCTCTATCCAAGTTTTGTCCGAGCCCTGCCCAAGCCCTGCCCAAGCCCTGCCCAAGCCCTGCCCAAGCTCTGTCCAAGCTCTGTCCAAGCTCTGCCCAAGTTCTGTCCGAACTCTGTCCAAGCTTTGTCCAAGCCCTGCCCAAGCTCTGTCCAAGCTTTGTCCAAGCCCTGCCCAAGCTCTGTCCAAGCTCTGCCGAAGCCCTGCCCAAGCTCTGCCCAAGCCCTGCCCAAGCCCTGCCCAAGCTCTGTCCAAGTTCTGTCCAAGCTCTGCCCAAGCCCTGCCCAAGCCCTACCCAAGCTCTGCCCAAGCTCTGTCGAAGCTCTGTCCAAGTTTTGTCGAAGCTCTCCCCAAGCCCTGCCCAAGCTGTGTCCAAGCTCTGTCCAAGCTCTGTCCAAGCTCTGCCCAAGCCTTGCCCAAGCTCTGTCCAAGCTCTGTCCAAGCTCTGTCTAAGCTCTGTCTAAGCTCTGTCCAAGCTCTGTCCAAGCTCTGTCTAAGCTCTGTCCAAGCTCTGCCCAAGCTCTGTCCAAGCGCTGTCCAAGCTCTGCCCAAGCTCTGTCCAAGCTCTGTCCGAGCCCTGCCCAAGCTCTGTCCAAGCTCTGCCCAAGCCTTGCGCCAGCCCTGCCCAAGCTCTGTCCAAGCTCTGTCTAAGCTCTGTCCAAGCTCTGTCTAAGCTCTGCCCAAGCTCTGTCCAAGCTCTGCCTAAGCTCTGTCCAAGCTCTGCCCAAGCCCTGTCCAAGCCCTGTCCAAGCTCTGTCCAAGCTCTGTCCGAGTTTTGTTCAAGCTCTGTCCAAGCTCTGTCCAAGTTCTGCCCAAGCTCTGCCCAAGCCCTGCCCAAGGCATGTCCAAGCCCTGCCCAAGACCTGCCCAATGCCTGCACAAGCCCTGTCCAAGCTCTGTCCAAGCCCTGCCCAAGGCATGTCTTATGCCTGTCCAAAGCCTTCCAATGCTGCCTAAGCTCTGTCCAAGCCCTGCCCAAGGCCTGTCGACTGCCTTTCTAAACCCTTTCAAGGCCTGTCTAATCCTTGTCCAAGGTTTTTCTATTGCCTGCTCACAGCCTGTCTACTGCCTGTCTAAGATATGTCGACTGCCTGTCCAAGGCCTGTCCAATGCCTGTCTACTGCCTGTCCAAGGTTTGGCTAATGCTGTCCAAGGCCTGTCTACTGCCTGTCCAAGGCTTGTCTACTGCCTGTTCAATGCCTGTCTGATCTCTGTCCAAGGCCTGTCTACTGCCTGTCTAAGATATGTCTACTGCCTGTCCAAGGCTTGTCTACTGCCTGTCCAAGGCCTGTCTGCTGCCTGTCTACAGCCATACCCAAATTCGGCCCAAACCCTGCCCAAGACCTGTCCAAGCCCTGTCCAAGCCCTGCCCAAGCCCTGCCTAAACCCTGCCCAAGCCCTGCCCAAGCCCTGCCCAAGCCCTGCCCAAGCCCTGCCCAAGCCCTTCGCAAGGAATGTCTTATGCCTGTCCAAAGCCTTCCAATGCTGCCCAAGACCTGAACAAGCACTGCCCAAGCTCTGTCCAAGCCTTGCCCAAGCCCTGCCCAAGGCATGTCGTATGCCTGTCCAAGCCCTGGCCACGCTGCCCAAGCCCTGCCCAAGCCCTGCCCAAGCCCTGCCCAAGCCCTGCCGAAGCTCTGCCCAAGCCCTGCCTAAGCTGTGCCCAAGGCACCGGGTTTAGATCAGCTCTAGCTTCACACGACTGGGACCAATGTGTCGCCACTAACGATCCCGATTCAGCTTGCGAATCAGACTGGGCAACCTACCGCAATCAAAGAAATCAATATGTATCAAATGTTCGCGAGTCAAAGTCTGTGTATGACAAGGGTCTGGAGGAATCGCTTAACAATAGTTCCAAAATAACTCAAAAAAAAAACGTGGAAACTGAGTAAAAAAACTGCTAAAGGTAAAAGAAAGTACCGGTTATCCGGCATTGTTAGATCCAGATGGCAATAGTATCTCCGATAACACAGGCAAGGCCCAACTGCTTAACGATTATTTTCTCAGCCTATCATCACGTGTGGGGTCGATATCAGATAGCCCCGAGCAGACCGAATGCAATCTCCATCCAGGTCTTCGCCAGGTAGCCGTAACTAAAGACGATGTTCGGGACCTAATTCATAACTTGGACTCAAATAAAGCTGCGGGGTATGATGGAATTAGTCCGAGGATGCGAAAAGAAGCTGGTAATGCCATAGTTGAACCCCTGTCAGAACTCTTTGCCTTGTGTCTCGATCAATGCATGATGCCTCGACTTTGGAAAATGGCTAACGTAGTGCCAATACATAAAAAAGGTCTGCGTTCCCAGGTCAACAACTATCGACCAGTTTCTCTCTTAAGTTGCGTAGGAAAACTGCTAGAACGTGTGATTTTCACGCACACATTTAATTACCTACGTGATAATAACATCCTGAATAGATTCCAGTCAGGTTTCACCCCGGGGCACAGTACCGTTTACCAGCTTGTTGAGATATACCATTTATTTTGTGAAGCCTTAGACAAGAAAAAAACGGTAAAGGTAGTTTTCTGTGACATTTCGAAGGCTTTCGACACGGTATGGCACGACGGTCTCCTGAGTAAACTGCGTAGCATCGGAATTGATGGTCAACTATTTAACTGGTTTAGTAATTACATGTGTGATAGGCAGCAGAGAGTTGTTGTTGATGCCGCTTACTCAGAGTGGGGCTCAATTACTGCAAGGGTACCCCAAGGTTCGGTATTGGGACCTCTTTTGTTTCTAGTCTACATTAATGACTTAGCCAACGATCTTGAATGTAATATTAGACTTTTCGCTGATGATACTACTATATTTGTTGCCACAGATGCTTTATGTGACGCACACGGTATGTTAATGCGAGACTTAGCAAAAATTAAAGCGTGGGCCAAAAAGTGGTTTTTAGATTTTAATGCAACTAAGACTAATGTCATGAACATTACGAATAAGCTCAACCTCATTCCTACGCAACTCAGTATGGGTGGAAATAGTCTTGCAAACGTATCAGAGCACAAACACTTGGGTCTTAATATTGACTCCAAGCTTTCTTGGTCCCCGCATATCAATGAAATATACAGCAAATCAATGAAAAGAGTTGATATTCTGTCTAGACTCAGTTTCAGACTTAGTCGTGGAACACTTGAAACAATATATTTTTCTTTCATCAGACGTGTACTCGAATATGCATGTGTTGTGTGGGCCGGGTGTTCTCAGTAAGAGTCTGACAAAGTAGAATCGGTACAGATAAGGGCTGGACGCATTGTAAGTGGTGCAATCAAATGCGCAAGCCGCACTCAGGTGTACAAAGAGTTGGGTTGGGAAACCTTGTCACAAAGGAGGGACAGATTTAAACTCATTCTGTTTCACACATTTTTTTATAACCAGGCACCTTCCTATGTGTGTAGCTTACTTCCTATGTCCGTGCCCGACCGCACTCAATATGGTTTACGTGGTGCTAGCCCACTAAATATTACGCAAATAAATACAAGGTTGTCAACATTTTACAAATCATTTCTACCTAGCGCAATACGAATGTGGAACGAATTACCAGTCTCTTTACGCAGCTTGCACAACCCAAAAGCGTTTAAAGTAGCAATTTTAAATATTCATAAAACGGTGTCCGGGAATGTAACTGATAACCGCAAATTGTATTACTTTGGAAACAGAAGAGTCAATGTATTGCACGCGCGTATTCGCATGAACTGTAGCGCACTGAACTCTCACTTGTTTAACAAGAATCTTGTAGACAGCCCGAGTTGTCGCTGCAGAGCCGAGAACGAGGACTGCGTTCATTTTTTCCTCGGGTGCCCACTCTATACGAACTTTAGAGATATTTTATTTCGCAAAATCTATGTTCTATCCTCAGTGTCAATTGGCACCATTCTTTTTGGTAATCCGTCTCTATCAATGGACGATAACCGTTGTATATTTCAAGCAGTTCACGACTTCATTGTAGCCTCCAATAGTTTCCCTTAAATATCACGTATCTTAATGTTATGCCTGAATGTATTAATTATCGAATTGCTACTACATTGTGGTGTACGCAACTGTTATGTATATATGTATGTATGAGCAATTGATTCAAGTTCAGCAAGAGGATTCACATAGGCAGTGTGCCTGTTTTCCAATTGCCAATAAAATATGTTTAAACTAAGGCATGTCTTATGCCTGTCCAAGGCCTGCCCAAGCTCTGCCTAACCTCTGCCCAAGCCCTGCCCAAGGGCATATTGCCCTTACATTGACCCCATCCACTTATCTTCTGTTAGTAATATATGTGCAGAATGTAGGTTTACCGAGTGGCGTGTAGAAATGGTAAAATAAAATCGTATTCGACAATAATTAAAATAGTGTGCTTGTTCAACATATGGCGTCTTGTGTGATGACGCTGCTTCCGCGGGTTGGTCCACTTTACTTTTTGTTGGGTTTCCCCCCAATCACGTGCTGCCAGAAGAAACCTAACACGTCATCGCTGACGTCAGTCAATGTGTTTTATAAACCTCAGTTAAGCGGCTTCTCAGTACTATGGACCCCCCCCCACGCTGTCCGACTCCCATCAAGGTGGGTACAGGCGGTGTGGCCCGGCTCTCGCAGGGTCTAATACTGCCAGATGGTGTCGGAGGCCAATTGCTGTGGAATGTAAGATGTGGAATAGTGCTTAGCTGCTGTGCAAATAGGCGAATTGGATATATGAACGCCTTGTCAATATGGTGTTCAGTCTGTGCTGTCTCTGGTGTACACTGTCACTGGTGTACACTGTCATAGGTGTACACTGTTACTGGTGTACACTGTCACTGGTGTGGGGTAGGCCCAGAGACGGGGATGTGGGGCAGGAAGAGAGACGGGAATGTGGAGCAGGAAGAGAGATGGGATGTGGGGCAGGAAGAGAGACGGGAATGTGGGGTAGGCCCAGAGATGGGAATGTGGGGCAGGAAGAGAGACGGGAATGTGGAGCAGGAAGAGAGATGGGATGTGGGGCAGGAAGAGAGACGGGAATGTGGGGTAGGCCCAGAGATGGGAATGTGGGGCAGGAAGAGAGAAGGGATGTGGGGCAGAAAGAGAGACGGGAATGTGGAGCAGGAAGAGAGATGGGATGTGGGGCAGGAAGAGAGACGGGAATGTGGGGTAGGCCCAGAGATGGGAATGTGGGGCAGGAAGAGAGACGGGAATGTGGAGCAGGAAGAGAGATGGGATGTGGGGCAGGAAGAGAGACGGGAATGTGGGGTAGGCCCAGAGATGGGAATGTGGGGCAGGAAGAGAGAAGGGATGTGGGGCAGAAAGAGAGACGGGAATGTGGGGCAGGAAGTGAGACGGGAATGTGGGGCAGGAAGAGAGACGGGAATGTGGGGCCGGAAGAGACGGGAATGTGGGGCAGGAAGAGAGACGGGAGTGTAGGGCAGGAAGAGAGACGGGAATGTGGGGCAGGAAGAGAGACGGGGATGTGGGGCAGGAAGAGAGACGGGAATGTGAGGCAGGAAGAGAGACGGGGATGTGGGGCAGGAAGAGAGAAGGGATGCGGGGCAGGAAGAGAGACGGGAATGTGAGGCAGAATGAGAGACGGGAATGTGGGGCAGGAAGAGAGGAATGAGAGACGGGAATGTGGGGCAGGAAGATAGAAGGGATGTGGGGCAGGAAGAGAGACGGGGATGTGGGGCAGGAAGAGAGATCGGAATGTGGGGCAGGAAGAGAGACGGGGATGTGGGGCAGGAAGAGAGACGGGGATGTGGGGCAGGAAGAGAGACGGGAATGTGGGGCAGGCAGAGAGAAGGGATGCGGGGCAGGAAGAGAGACGGGAATGTGGGATAGGAAGAGAGACGGGGATGTGGGGCAGGAATAGAGACGGGGATGTGGGGCAGGAAGAGAGACGGGGATGTGGGGCAGGAAGAGAGACGGGAATGTGGGGCAGGAAGAGAGAAGGGATGTGGGGCAGGAAGAGAGATCGGAGTGTGGGGCAGGAAGAGAGACAGGGATGTGGGGCAGGAAGAGAGACGGAGATGTGGGGCAGGAAGAGAGACGGGGATGTGGGGCAGGAAGAGAGACGGGGATGTGGGGCAGGAAGAGAGACAGGAATGTGGGGCAGGAAGAGAGACGGAAATGTGGAGCAGGAAGAGAGGGGATGTGGGGCAGGAAGAGAGACGGGAATGTGGGGCAGAAAGAGACGGGAATGTGGGGCAGGAAGAGAGACGGGGATGTGGGGCAGGAAGAGAGACAGGAGTTTGGGGCAGGAAGAGAGACGGGAATCTGGGGCAGGAAGAGAGACGGGGATGTGGGGCAGGAAGAGAGACAGGAATGTGGGGCAGAAAGAGAAATGGGATGTGAGGCAGGAAGAGAGACGGGAATGTGGAGCAGGAAGAGAGACGAGAATGTGGGACAGGAAGAGAGACGGGGATGTGGGGCAGGAAGAGAGACAGGAATGTGGGGCAGGAAGAGAGACGGGAATGTGGAGCAGGAAGAGAGACGGGGATGTGGGGCAGGAAGAGAGAAGGGATGCGGGGCAGGAAGAGAGACGGAAATGTGAGACAGAAAGAGAGACGGGAATGTGGGGCAGGAAGAGAGAAGGGATGTGGGGCAGGAAGACAGACGGGGATGTGGGGCAGGAAGAGAGATCGGAATGTGGGGCAGGAAGAGAGACGGGGCTGTGGGGCAGGAAGAGAGACGGGGATGTGGGGCAGGAAGAGAGACGGGAATGTGGGCCAGGAAGAGAGAAGGGATGCGGGGCAGGAAGAGAGACGGGAATGTGGGGCAGGAAGAGAGACGGGAATGTGGAGCAGGAAGAGAGACGGGGATGTGGGGCAGGAAGAGAGAAGGGATGCGGGGCAGGAAGAGAGACGGGAATGTGAGACAGAAAGAGAGACGGGAATGTGGGGCAGGAAGAGAGAAGGGATGTGGGGCAGGAAGAGAGACGGGGATGTGGGGCAGGAAGAGAGATCGGAATGTGGGGCAGGAAGAGAGACGGGGATTTGGGGCAGGAAGAGAGACGGGAATGTGAGACAGAAAGAGAGACGGGAATGTGGGGCAGGAAGAGAGAAGGGATGTGGGGCAGGAAGAGAGACGGGGATGTGGGGCAGGAAGAGAGATCGGAATGTGGGGCAGGAAGAGAGACGGGGATGTGGGGCAGGAAGAAAGACGGGAATGTGGGGCAGGAAGAGAGACGGGAATGTGAGACAGAAAGAGAGACGGGAATGTGGGGCAGGAAGAGGGAAGGGATGTGGGGCAGGAAGAGAGACGGGGATGTGGGGCAGGAAGAGAGATCGGAATGTGGGGCAGGAAGAGAGACGGGGATGTAGGGCAGGAAGAGAGACGGGGATGTGGGGCAGGAAGAGAGACGGGAATGTGGGGCAGGAAGAGAGAAGGGATGCGGGGCAGGAAGAGAGACGGGAATGTGGGGCAGGAAGAGAGACGGGAATGTGGAGCAGTAAGAGAGACGGGGATATGGGGCAGGAAGAGAGAAGGGATGCGGGGCAGGAAGAGAGAGGGGAATGTGAGGCAGAAAGAGAGACGGGAATGCGGGGCAGGAAGAGAGAAGGGATGTGGGGCAGGAAGAGAGACGGGGGTGTGGGGCAGGAAGAGAGATCGTAATGTGGGGCAGGAAGAGAGACGGGGATGTGGGGCAGGAAGAGAGACGGGGATGTGGGGCGGGAAGAGAGACGGGAATGTGGGGCAGGAAGAGAGAAGGGATGCGGGGCAGGAAGAGAGACGGGAATGTGGGGCAGGAAGAGAGACGGAGATGTAGGGCAGGAATAGAGACGGGGATGTGGGGCAGGAAGAGAGACGGGAATGTGGGGCAGAAAGACACGGGAATGTGGGGCAGGAAGAGAGACGGGAATGTGAGGCAGAAAGAGAGACGGAAATGTGGGGCAGGAAGAGAGAAGGGATGTGGGGCAGGAAGAGAGATCGGAGTGTGGGGCAGGAAGAGAGACGAGGATGTGGGGCAGGAAGAGAGACGGGGATGTGGGGCAGGAAGAGAAATCGGAATGTGGGGCAGGAAGAGAGACGGGGATGTGGGGCAGGAAGAGAGACGGGAATGTGGGGCAGGAAGAGAGACGGGGATGTGGGGCCGGAAGAGAGACGGGAATGTTGGGCAGGAAGAGAGACAGGAATGTGGGGCAGGAAGAGAGACGGGAATGTGGAGCAGGAAGAGAGACGGAGATGTGGGGCAGGAAGAGAGAAGGGATGCGGGGCAGGAAGAGAGACGGGAATGTGAGACAGAAGGAGAGACGGGAATGTGGGGCAGGAAGAGGGAAGGGATGTGGGGCAGGAAGAGAGACGGGGATGTGGGGCAGGAAGAGAGATCGGAATGTGGGGCAGGAAGAGAGACGGGGATGTAGGGCAGGAAGAGAGACGGGGATGTGGGGCAGGAAGAAAGACGGGAATGTGGGGCAGGAAGAGAGAAAGG
Source organism: Arenicola marina (assembly GCA_964019135.1). Classification (NCBI taxonomy): domain Eukaryota; kingdom Metazoa; phylum Annelida; class Polychaeta; family Arenicolidae; genus Arenicola; species Arenicola marina. Next base: position 49,330,734 of record OZ025252.1, on the reverse strand, counting down.
ATGCGGGGCAGGAAGAGAGACGGGAATGTGGGGCAGGAAGAGAGACGGGAATGTGGAGCAGGAAGAGAGACGGGGATATGGGGCAGGAAGAGAGAAGGGATGCGGGGCAGGAAGAGAGACGGGAATGTGAGGCAGAAAGAGAGACGGGAATGTGGGGCAGGAAGAGAGAAGGGATGTGGGGCAGGAAGAGAGACGGGGATGTGGGGCAGGAAGAGAGATCGTAATGTGGGGCAGGAAGAGAGACGGGGATGTGGGGCAGGAAGAGAGACGAGGATGTGGGGCGGGAAGAGAGACGGGAATGTGGGGCAGGAAGAGAGAAGGGATGCGGGGCAGGAAGAGAGACGGGAATGTGGGGCAGGAAGAGAGACGGGGATGTGGGGCAGGAAGAGAGACGGGAATGTGGGGCAGGAAGAGAGAAGGGATGTGGGGCAGGAAGAGAGATCGGAATGTGGGGCAGGAAGAGAGACGGGAATGTGGGGCAGGCAGAAAGACGGGAATGTGGGGCAGGAAAAGAGACGGGGATGTGGGGCAGGAAGAGAGATCGGAATGTGGGGCAGGAAGAGAGACGGAAATGTGGAGCAGGAAGAGAGACGCTGATGTGGGGCAGGAAGAGAGATCGGAATGTGGGGCAGGAAGAGAGACGGAAATGTGGAGCAGGAAGAGAGACGCTGATGTGGGGCAGGAAGAGAGACGGGAATGTGGCGCAGGAAGAGAGAAGGGATGTGGGGCAGGAAGAGATCGGAATGTGGGGCAGGAAGAGAGACGGAAATGTGGAGCAGGAAGAGAGACGCTGATGTGGGGCAGGAAGAGAGATCGGAATGTGGGGCAGGAAGAGAGACGGAAATGTGGAGCAGGAAGAGAGACGCTGATGTGGGGCAGGAAGAGAGACGGGAATGTGGCGCAGGAAGAGAGAAGGGATGTGGGGCAGGAAGAGAGATCGGAATGTGGGGCAGGAAGAGAGACGGAAATGTGGAGCAGGAAGAGAGACGCTGATGTGGGGCAGGAAGAGAGATCGGAATGTGGGGCAGGAAGAGAGACGGAAATGTGGAGCAGGAAGAGAGACGCTGATGTGGGGCAGGAAGAGAGACGGGAATGTGGCGCAGGAAGAGAGAAGGGATGTGGGGCAGGAAGAGAGATCGGAATGTGGGGCAGGAAGAGAGACGGGGATGTGGGGCAGGAAGAAAGACCGGAATGTGGGGCAGGAAGAGAGACGGAAATGTGGGGCAGGAAGAGAGATCGGAATGTGGGGCAGGAAGAGAGAAGGGATGTGGGGCAGGAAGAGAGAAGGGGTGCGGGGCAGGAAGAGAGACGGGAATGTGAGGCAGAATAAGAGACGGGAATGTGGGGCAGGAAGAGAGAAGGGATGTGGGGCAGGAAGAGAGATCGGAATGTGGGGCAGGAAGAGAGACGGAAATGTGGAGCAGGAAGAGAGGCGGGGATGTGGGGCAGGAAGAGAGACGGGAATGTGGGGCAGGGAGAGAAAAGGGGTGTGGGGCAGGAAGACAGATCGGAATGTGGGGCAGGAAGAGAGAAGGGGTGCGGGGCAGGAAGAGAGACGGGAATGTGAGGCAGAAAGAGAGACGGGAATGTGGGGCAGGAAGAGAGAAGGGATGTGGGGCAGGAAGAGAGATCGGAATGTGGGGCAGGAAGAGAGACGGAAATGTGGAGCAGGAAGAGAGGCGGGGATGTGGGGCAGGAAAAGAGACCGGAATGTGGGGCAGGAAGAGAGAAGGGGTGTGGGGCAGGAAGAGAGACGGGGATGTGGGGCAGGAAGAGAGACCGAAATGTGGAGCAGGAAGAGAGACGGGGATGTGGAGCAGGAAGAGAGACGGGGATGTGGGGCAGGAAAAGAGACCGGAATGTGGGGCAGGAAGAGAGACGGGGATGTGGAGCAGGAAGAGAGACGGGGATGTGGGGCTGGAAGAGAGACGGGAATGTGGAGCAGGAAGAGAGACGGAAATGTGGAGCAGGAAGAGAGACGGGGATGTGGGGCTGGAAGAGAGACCGAAATGTGGAGCAGGAAGAGAGACGGGGATGTGGGGCTGGAAGAGAGACGGGAATGTGGGGCAGGAAGAGAGAAGGGGTGTGGGGCAGGAAGAGAGACGGAAATGTGGAGCAGGAAGAGAGACGGGGATGTTTGACAGGAAGAGAGACCGAAATGTGGAGCAGGAAGAGAGACGGGGATGTGGGGCTGGAAGAGAGACCGAAATGTGGAGCAGGAAGAGAGACGGGGATGTGGGGCTGGAAGAGAGACGGGAATGTGGGGCAGGAAGAGAGAAGGGGTGTGGGGCAGGAAGAGAGACGGAAATGTGGAGCAGGAAGAGAGACGGGGATGTGGGGCAGGAAAAGAGACCGGAATGTGGGGCAGGAAGAGAGACCGAAATGTGGAGCAGGAAGAGAGACGGGAATGTGGGGCAGGAAGAGAGAAGGGATGTCGGGCAGGAAGAGAGACGGGGATGTGGGGCAGGAAGAGAGATCGGAATGTGGGGCAGGAAGAGAGACGGGGATGTGGGGCAGGAAGAAAGACGGGAATGTGGGGCAGGAAGAGAGACGGGAATGTGAGACAGAAAGAGAGACGGGAATGTGGGGCAGGAAGAGGGAAGGGATGTGGGGCAGGAAGAGAGACGGGGATGTGGGGCAGGAAGAGAGATCGGAATGTGGGGCAGGAAGAGAGACGGGGATGTAGGGCAGGAAGAGAGACGGGGATGTGGGGCAGGAAGAGAGACGGGAATGTGGGGCAGGAAGAGAGAAGGGATGCGGGGCAGGAAGAGAGACGGGAATGTGGGGCAGGAAGAGAGACGGGAATGTGGAGCAGTAAGAGAGACGGGGATATGGGGCAGGAAGAGAGAAGGGATGCGGGGCAGGAAGAGAGAGGGGAATGTGAGGCAGAAAGAGAGACGGGAATGCGGGGCAGGAAGAGAGAAGGGATGTGGGGCAGGAAGAGAGACGGGGGTGTGGGGCAGGAAGAGAGATCGTAATGTGGGGCAGGAAGAGAGACGGGGATGTGGGGCAGGAAGAGAGACGGGGATGTGGGGCGGGAAGAGAGACGGGAATGTGGGGCAGGAAGAGAGAAGGGATGCGGGGCAGGAAGAGAGACGGGAATGTGGGGCAGGAAGAGAGACGGAGATGTGGGGCAGGAATAGAGACGGGGATGTGGGGCAGGAAGAGAGACGGGAATGTGGGGCAGAAAGACACGGGAATGTGGGGCAGGAAGAGAGACGGGAATGTGAGGCAGAAAGAGAGACGGAAATGTGGGGCAGGAAGAGAGAAGGGAAGTGGGGCAGGAAGAGAGATCGGAGTGTGGGGCAGGAAGAGAGACGAGGATGTGGGGCAGGAAGAGAGACGGGGATGTGGGGCAGGAAGAGAGATCGGAATGTGGGGCAGGAAGAGAGACGGGGATGTGGGGCAGGAAGAGAGACGGGAATGTGGGGCAGGAAGAGAGACGGGGATGTGGGGCCGGAAGAGAGACGGGAATGTTGGGCAGGAAGAGAGACGGGAATGTGGGGCAGGAAGAGAGACGGGAATGTGGAGCAGGAAGAGAGACGGAGATGTGGGGCAGGAAGAGAGAAGGGATGCGGGGCAGGAAGAGAGACGGGAATGTGAGACAGAAAGAGAGACGGGAATGTGGGGCAGGAAGAGGGAAGGGATGTGGGGCAGGAAGAGAGACGGGGATGTGGGGCAGGAAGAGAGATCGGAATGTGGGGCAGGAAGAGAGACGGGGATGTGGGGCAGGAAGAAAGACGGGAATGTGGGGCAGGAAGAGAGAAAGGATGTAGGGCAGGAAGAGAGACGGGGATGTGGGGCAGGAAGAAAGACGGGAATGTGGGGCAGGAAGAGAGAAAGGATGCGGGGCAGGAAGAGAGACGGGAATGTGGGGCAGGAAGAGAGACGGGAATGTGGAGCAGGAAGAGAGACGGGGATATGGGGCAGGAAGAGAGAAGGGATGCGGGGCAGGAAGAGAGACGGGAATGTGAGGCAGAAAGAGAGACGGGAATGTGGGGCAGGAAGAGAGAAGGGATGTGGGGCAGGAAGAGAGACGGGGATGTGGGGCAGGAAGAGAGATCGTAATGTGGGGCAGGAAGAGAGACGGGGATGTGGGGCAGGAAGAGAGACGAGGATGTGGGGCGGGAAGAGAGACGGGAATGTGGGGCAGGAAGAGAGAAGGGATGCGGGGCAGGAAGAGAGACGGGAATGTGGGGCAGGAAGAGAGACGGGGATGTGGGGCAGGAAGAGAGACGGGAATGTGGGGCAGGAAGAGAGAAGGGATGTGGGGCAGGAAGAGAGATCGGAATGTGGGGCAGGAAGAGAGACGGGAATGTGGGGCAGGCAGAAAGACGGGAATGTGGGGCAGGAAAAGAGACGGGGATGTGGGGCAGGAAGAGAGATCGGAATGTGGGGCAGGAAGAGAGACGGAAATGTGGAGCAGGAAGAGAGACGCTGATGTGGGGCAGGAAGAGAGATCGGAATGTGGGGCAGGAAGAGAGACGGAAATGTGGAGCAGGAAGAGAGACGCTGATGTGGGGCAGGAAGAGAGACGGGAATGTGGCGCAGGAAGAGAGAAGGGATGTGGGGCAGGAAGAGATCGGAATGTGGGGCAGGAAGAGAGACGGAAATGTGGAGCAGGAAGAGAGACGCTGATGTGGGGCAGGAAGAGAGATCGGAATGTGGGGCAGGAAGAGAGACGGAAATGTGGAGCAGGAAGAGAGACGCTGATGTGGGGCAGGAAGAGAGATCGGAATGTGGGGCAGGAAGAGAGACGGAAATGTGGAGCAGGAAGAGAGACGCTGATGTGGGGCAGGAAGAGAGACGGGAATGTGGCGCAGGAAGAGAGAAGGGATGTGGGGCAGGAAGAGAGATCGGAATGTGGGGCAGGAAGAGAGACGGGGATGTGGGGCAGGAAGAAAGACCGGAATGTGGGGCAGGAAGAGAGACGGAAATGTGGGGCAGGAAGAGAGATCGGAATGTGGGGCAGGAAGAGAGAAGGGATGTGGGGCAGGAAGAGAGAAGGGGTGCGGGGCAGGAAGAGAGACGGGAATGTGAGGCAGAAAGAGAGACGGGAATGTGGGGCAGGAAGAGAGAAGGGATGTGGGGCAGGAAGAGAGATCGGAATGTGGGGCAGGAAGAGAGACGGAAATGTGGAGCAGGAAGAGAGGCGGGGATGTGGGGCAGGAAGAGAGACGGGAATGTGGGGCAGGGAGAGAAAAGGGGTGTGGGGCAGGAAGACAGATCGGAATGTGGGGCAGGAAGAGAGAAGGGGTGCGGGGCAGGAAGAGAGACGGGAATGTGAGGCAGAAAGAGAGACGGGAATGTGGGGCAGGAAGAGAGAAGGGATGTGGGGCAGGAAGAGAGATCGGAATGTGGGGCAGGAAGAGAGACGGAAATGTGGAGCAGGAAGAGAGGCGGGGATGTGGGGCAGGAAAAGAGACCGGAATGTGGGGCAGGAAGAGAGAAGGGGTGTGGGGCAGGAAGAGAGACGGGGATGTGGGGCAGGAAGAGAGACCGAAATGTGGAGCAGGAAGAGAGACGGGGATGTGGAGCAGGAAGAGAGACGGGGATGTGGGGCAGGAAAAGAGACCGGAATGTGGGGCAGGAAGAGAGACGGGGATGTGGAGCAGGAAGAGAGACGGGGATGTGGGGCTGGAAGAGAGACGGGAATGTGGAGCAGGAAGAGAGACGGAAATGTGGAGCAGGAAGAGAGACGGGGATGTGGGGCTGGAAGAGAGACCGAAATGTGGAGCAGGAAGAGAGACGGGGATGTGGGGCTGGAAGAGAGACGGGAATGTGGGGCAGGAAGAGAGAAGGGGTGTGGGGCAGGAAGAGAGACGGAAATGTGGAGCAGGAAGAGAGACGGGGATGTTTGACAGGAAGAGAGACCGAAATGTGGAGCAGGAAGAGAGACGGGGATGTGGGGCTGGAAGAGAGACCGAAATGTGGAGCAGGAAGAGAGACGGGGATGTGGGGCTGGAAGAGAGACGGGAATGTGGGGCAGGAAGAGAGAAGGGGTGTGGGGCAGGAAGAGAGACGGAAATGTGGAGCAGGAAGAGAGACGGGGATGTGGGGCAGGAAAAGAGACCGGAATGTGGGGCAGGAAGAGAGACCGAAATGTGGAGCAGGAAGAGAGACGGGAATGTGGGGCAGGAAGAGAGAAGGGATGTCGGGCAGGAAGAGAGACGGGGATGTGGGGCAGGAAGAGAGATCGGAATGTGGGGCAGGAAGAGAGACGGGGATGTGGGGCAGGAAGAAAGACGGGAATGTGGGGCAGGAAGAGAGACGGGAATGTGAGACAGAAAGAGAGACGGGAATGTGGGGCAGGAAGAGGGAAGGGATGTGGGGCAGGAAGAGAGACGGGGATGTGGGGCAGGAAGAGAGATCGGAATGTGGGGCAGGAAGAGAGACGGGGATGTAGGGCAGGAAGAGAGACGGGGATGTGGGGCAGGAAGAGAGACGGGAATGTGGGGCAGGAAGAGAGAAGGGATGCGGGGCAGGAAGAGAGACGGGAATGTGGGGCAGGAAGAGAGACGGGAATGTGGAGCAGTAAGAGAGACGGGGATATGGGGCAGGAAGAGAGAAGGGATGCGGGGCAGGAAGAGAGAGGGGAATGTGAGGCAGAAAGAGAGACGGGAATGCGGGGCAGGAAGAGAGAAGGGATGTGGGGCAGGAAGAGAGACGGGGGTGTGGGGCAGGAAGAGAGATCGTAATGTGGGGCAGGAAGAGAGACGGGGATGTGGGGCAGGAAGAGAGACGGGGATGTGGGGCGGGAAGAGAGACGGGAATGTGGGGCAGGAAGAGAGAAGGGATGCGGGGCAGGAAGAGAGACGGGAATGTGGGGCAGGAAGAGAGACGGAGATGTGGGGCAGGAATAGAGACGGGGATGTGGGGCAGGAAGAGAGACGGGAATGTGGGGCAGAAAGACACGGGAATGTGGGGCAGGAAGAGAGACGGGAATGTGAGGCAGAAAGAGAGACGGAAATGTGGGGCAGGAAGAGAGAAGGGATGTGGGGCAGGAAGAGAGATCGGAGTGTGGGGCAGGAAGAGAGACGAGGATGTGGGGCAGGAAGAGAGACGGGGATGTGGGGCAGGAAGAGAGATCGGAATGTGGGGCAGGAAGAGAGACGGGGATGTGGGGCAGGAAGAGAGACGGGAATGTGGGGCAGGAAGAGAGACGGGGATGTGGGGCCGGAAGAGAGACGGGAATGTTGGGCAGGAAGAGAGACGGGAATGTGGGGCAGGAAGAGAGACGGGAATGTGGAGCAGGAAGAGAGACGGAGATGTGGGGCAGGAAGAGAGAAGGGATGCGGGGCAGGAAGAGAGACGGGAATGTGAGACAGAAAGAGAGACGGGAATGTGGGGCAGGAAGAGGGAAGGGATGTGGGGCAGGAAGAGAGACGGGGATGTGGGGCAGGAAGAGAGATCGGAATGTGGGGCAGGAAGAGAGACGGGGATGTAGGGCAGGAAGAGAGACGGGGATGTGGGGCAGGAAGAAAGACGGGAATGTGGGGCAGGAAGAGAGAAAGGATGCGGGGCAGGAAGAGAGACGGGAATGTGGGGCAGGAAGAGAGACGGGAATGTGGAGCAGGAAGAGAGACGGGGATATGGGGCAGGAAGAGAGAAGGGATGCGGGGCAGGAAGAGAGACGGGAATGTGAGGCAGAAAGAGAGACGGGAATGTGGGGCAGGAAGAGAGAAGGGATGTGGGGCAGGAAGAGAGACGGGGATGTGGGGCAGGAAGAGAGATCGTAATGTGGGGCAGGAAGAGAGACGGGGATGTGGGGCAGGAAGAGAGACGAGGATGTGGGGCGGGAAGAGAGACGGGAATGTGGGGCAGGAAGAGAGAAGGGATGCGGGGCAGGAAGAGAGACGGGAATGTGGGGCAGGAAGAGAGACGGGGATGTGGGGCAGGAAGAGAGACGGGAATGTGGGGCAGGAAGAGAGAAGGGATGTGGGGCAGGAAGAGAGATCGGAATGTGGGGCAGGAAGAGAGACGGGAATGTGGGGCAGGCAGAAAGACGGGAATGTGGGGCAGGAAAAGAGACGGGGATGTGGGGCAGGAAGAGAGATCGGAATGTGGGGCAGGAAGAGAGACGGAAATGTGGAGCAGGAAGAGAGACGCTGATGTGGGGCAGGAAGAGAGATCGGAATGTGGGGCAGGAAGAGAGACGGAAATGTGGAGCAGGAAGAGAGACGCTGATGTGGGGCAGGAAGAGAGACGGGAATGTGGCGCAGGAAGAGAGAAGGGATGTGGGGCAGGAAGAGATCGGAATGTGGGGCAGGAAGAGAGACGGAAATGTGGAGCAGGAAGAGAGACGCTGATGTGGGGCAGGAAGAGAGATCGGAATGTGGGGCAGGAAGAGAGACGGAAATGTGGAGCAGGAAGAGAGACGCTGATGTGGGGCAGGAAGAGAGACGGGAATGTGGCGCAGGAAGAGAGAAGGGATGTGGGGCAGGAAGAGAGATCGGAATGTGGGGCAGGAAGAGAGACGGAAATGTGGAGCAGGAAGAGAGACGCTGATGTGGGGCAGGAAGAGAGATCGGAATGTGGGGCAGGAAGAGAGACGGAAATGTGGAGCAGGAAGAGAGACGCTGATGTGGGGCAGGAAGAGAGACGGGAATGTGGCGCAGGAAGAGAGAAGGGATGTGGGGCAGGAAGAGAGATCGGAATGTGGGGCAGGAAGAGAGACGGGGATGTGGGGCAGGAAGAAAGACCGGAATGTGGGGCAGGAAGAGAGACGGAAATGTGGGGCAGGAAGAGAGATCGGAATGTGGGGCAGGAAGAGAGAAGGGATGTGGGGCAGGAAGAGAGAAGGGGTGCGGGGCAGGAAGAGAGACGGGAATGTGAGGCAGAAAGAGAGACGGGAATGTGGGGCAGGAAGAGAGAAGGGATGTGGGGCAGGAAGAGAGATCGGAATGTGGGGCAGGAAGAGAGACGGAAATGTGGAGCAGGAAGAGAGGCGGGGATGTGGGGCAGGAAGAGAGACGGGAATGTGGGGCAGGGAGAGAAAAGGGGTGTGGGGCAGGAAGACAGATCGGAATGTGGGGCAGGAAGAGAGAAGGGGTGCGGGGCAGGAAGAGAGACGGGAATGTGAGGCAGAAAGAGAGACGGGAATGTGGGGCAGGAAGAGAGAAGGGATGTGGGGCAGGAAGAGAGATCGGAATGTGGGGCAGGAAGAGAGACGGAAATGTGGAGCAGGAAGAGAGGCGGGGATGTGGGGCAGGAAAAGAGACCGGAATGTGGGGCAGGAAGAGAGAAGGGGTGTGGGGCAGGAAGAGAGACGGGGATGTGGGGCAGGAAGAGAGACCGAAATGTGGAGCAGGAAGAGAGACGGGGATGTGGAGCAGGAAGAGAGACGGGGATGTGGGGCAGGAAAAGAGACCGGAATGTGGGGCAGGAAGAGAGACGGGGATGTGGAGCAGGAAGAGAGACGGGGATGTGGGGCTGGAAGAGAGACGGGAATGTGGAGCAGGAAGAGAGACGGAAATGTGGAGCAGGAAGAGAGACGGGGATGTGGGGCTGGAAGAGAGACCGAAATGTGGAGCAGGAAGAGAGACGGGGATGTGGGGCTGGAAGAGAGACGGGAATGTGGGGCAGGAAGAGAGAAGGGGTGTGGGGCAGGAAGAGAGACGGAAATGTGGAGCAGGAAGAGAGACGGGGATGTGGGACAGGAAGAGAGACCGAAATGTGGAGCAGGAAGAGAGACGGGGATGTGGGGCTGGAAGAGAGACCGAAATGTGGAGCAGGAAGAGAGACGGGGATGTGGGGCTGGAAGAGAGACGGGAATGTGGGGCAGGAAGAGAGAAGGGGTGTGGGGCAGGAAGAGAGACGGAAATGTGGAGCAGGAAGAGAGACGGGGATGTGGGGCAGGAAAAGAGACCGGAATGTGGGGCAGGAAGAGAGACCGAAATGTGGAGCAGGAAGAGAGACGGGGATGTGGGGCTGGAAGAGAGACGGGAATGTGGGGCAGGAAGAGAGAAGGGGTGTGGGGCAGGAAGAGAGATCGGAATGTGGGGCAGGAAGAGAGACGGAAATGTGGAGCAGGAAGAGAGACGGGGATGTGGGGCTGGAAGAGAGACGGGAATGTGGGGCAGGAAGAGAGAAGGGGTGTGGGGCAGGAAGAGAGATCGGAATGTGGGGCAGGAAGAGAGACGGAAATGTGGAGCAGGAAGAGAGACGGGAATGTGGGGCAGGAAGAGAGAAGGGGTGTGGGGCAGAAAGAGAGATCGGAATGTGGGGCAGGAAGAGAGACGGGGATGTGGGGCTGGAAGAGAGACCGAAATGTGGAGCAGGAAGAGAGACGGGGATGTGGGGCTGGAAGAGAGACGGGAATGTGGGGCAGGAAGAGAGAAGGGGTGTGGGGCAGGAAGAGAGATCGGAATGTGGGGCAGGAAGAGAGACGGAAATGTGGAGCAGGAAGAGAGACGGGAATGTGGGGCAGGAAGAGAGAAGGGGTGTGGGGCAGAAAGAGAGATCGGAATGTGGGGCAGGAAGAGAGACGGGAATGTGTGGCAGGAAGAGAGAAGGGGTGTGGGGCAGAAAGAGAGATCGGAATGTGGGGCAGGAAGAGAGACGGGAATGTGGGGCAGGAAGAGAGAAGCGATGTGGGGCAGGAAGAGAGATCGGAATGTGGGGCAGGAAGAGAGACGGAAATGTGGAGCAGGAAGAGAGACGGGGATGTGGGGCAGGAAGAGAGACGGGAATGTGGGACAGGAAGAGAGAAGGGATGTGGGGCAGGAAGAGAGATCGGAATGTGGGGCAGGAAGAGAGACGGAAATGTGGAGCAGGAAGAGAGACGGGGATGTGGGGCAGGAAGAGAGACCGGAATGTGGGGCAGGAAGAGAGACGGGGATGTGGAACATTAAGAGAGACAGGGATGTGGGCAGGAAGAGAGACGGGAATGTGGGGCAGGAAGAGAGACGGGAATGTGGGGCAGGCAGAGAGACGGGAATGTGGGGCAGGAAGAGAGACGGAAATGTGGAGCAGGAAGAGAGACGGGGATGTGGGGCAGGAAGAGAGACGGGAATGTGGGGCAGGCAGAAAGACGGGAATGTGGGGCAGGAAAAGAGACGGGGATGTGGGGCAGGAAGAGAGACGGGAATGTGAGGCAGAAAGAGAGACGGGAATGTGGCGCAGGAAGAGAGAAGGGATGTGGGGCAGGAAGAGAGATCGGAATGTGGGGCAGGAAGAGAGACGGAAATGTGGAGCAGGAAGAGAGACGCTGATGTGGGGCAGGAAGAGAGATCGGAATGTGGGGCAGGAAGAGAGACGGAAATGTGGAGCGGGAAGAGAGACGCTGATGTGGGGCAGGAAGAGAGACGGGAATGTGGCGCAGGAAGAGATAAGGGATGTGGGGCAGGAAGAGAGATCGGAATGTGGGGCAGGAAGAGAGACGGGGACGTGGGGCAGGAAGAAAGACCGGAATGTGGGGCAGGAAGAGAGACGGAAATGTGGGGCAGGAAGAGAGATCGGAATGTGGGGCAGGAAGAGAGAAGGGATGTGGGGCAGGAAGAGAGACGGAAATGTGGGGCAGGAAGAGAGATCGGAATGTGGGGCAGGAAGAGAGAAGGGATGTGGGGCAGGAAGAGAGAAGGGGTGCGGGGCAGGAAGAGAGACGGGAATGTGAGGCAGAAAGAGAGACGGGAATGTGGGGCAGGAAGAGAGAAGGGATGTGGGGCAGGAAGAGAGATCGGAATGTGGGGCAGGAAGAGAGACGGAAATGTGGAGCAGGAAGAGAGGCGGGGATGTGGGGCAGGAAGAGAGACGGGAATGTGGGGCAGGGAGAGAGAAGGGGTGTGGGGCAGGAAGAGAGATCGGAATGTGGGGCAGGAAGAGAGAAGGGGTGCGGGGCAGGAAGAGAGACGGGAATGTGAGGCAGAAAGAGAGACGGGAATGTGGGGCAGGAAGAGAGAAGGGATGTGGGGCAGGAAGAGAGATCGGAATGTGGGGCAGGAAGAGAGACGGAAATGTGGAGCAGGAAGAGAGACGGGGATGTGGGGCAGGAAGAGAGACGGGAATGTGGGGCAGGAAGAGAGACCGAAATGTGGAGCAGGAGGAGAGACGGGGATGTGGGGCTGGAAGAGAGACCGGAATGTGGCGCAGGAAGAGAGACGGGGATGTGGAACATTAAGAGAGACAGGGATGTGGGCAGGAAGAGAGACGGGAATGTGGGGCAGGCAGAGAGACGGGAATGTGGGGCAGGAAGAGAGACGGAAATGTGGAGCAGGAAGAGAGACGGGGATGTGGGGCAGGAAGAGAGACGGGAATGTGGGGCAGGCAGAGAGACGGGAATGTGGGGCAGGAAAAAAGATGGGGATGTGGGGCAGGAAGAGAGACGGGAATATGAGGCAGAAAGAGAAACGGGAATGTGGGGCAGGAAGAGAGAAGGGATGTGGGGCAGGAAGAGAGACGGGAATGTGAGGCAGAAAGAGAGACGGCGACGTGGGGCAGGAAGAGAGAAGGGATGTGGGGCAGGAAGAGAGAAGGGGTGCGGGGCAGGAAGAGAGACGGGAATGTGAGGCAGAAAGAGAGACGGGAATGTGGGGCAGGAAGAGAGAAGGGATGTGGGGCAGGAAGAGAGATCGGAATGTGGGGCAGGAAGAGAGAGGGAAATGTGGAGCAGGAAGAGAGGCGGGGATGTGGGGCAGGAAGAGAGACGGGAATGTGGGGCAGGAAGAGAGAAGGGGTGTGGGGCAGGAAGAGAGATCGGAATGTGGGGCAGGAAGAGAGACGGAAATGTGGAGCAGGAAGAGAGACGGGGATGTGGGGCAGGAAAAGAGACGGGAATGTGGGGCAGGAAGAGAGAAGGGGTGTGGGGCAGGAAGAGAGATCGGAATGTGGGGCAGGAAGAGAGACGGGAATGTGGGGCAGGAAGAGAGAAGCGATGTGGGGCAGGAAGAGAGATCGGAATGTGGGGCAGGAAGAGAGACGGAAATGTGGAGCAGGAAGAGAGACGGGGATGTGGGGCAGGAAGAGAGACGGGAATGTGGAGCAGGAAGAGAGACGGAAATGTGGAGCAGGAAGAGAGACGGGGATGTGGGGCAGGAAGAGAGACCGGAATGTGGGGCAGGAAGAGAGACGGGGATGTGGAACATTAAGAGAAACAGGGATGTGGGCAGGAAGAGAGACGGGAATGTGGGGCAGGCAGAGAAACGGGAATGTGGAGCAGGAAGAGAGACGGGGATGTGGGGCAGGAAGAGAGACGGGAATGTGGGGCAGGCAGAAAGACGGGAATGTGGGGCAGGAAAAGAGACGGGGATGTGGGGCAGGAAGAGAGACGGGAATGTGAGGCAGAAATAGAGACGGGAATGTGGCGCAGGAGGAGAGAAGGGATGTGGGGCAGGAAGAGAGATCGGAATGTGGGGCAGGAAGAGAGACGGAAATGTGGAGCAGGAAGAGAGACGCTGATGTGGGGCAGGAAGAGAGATCGGAATGTGGGGCAGGAAGAGAGACGGAAATGTGGAGCAGGAAGAGAGACGCTGATGTGGGGCAGGAAGAGAGACGGGAATGTGGCGCAGGAAGAGAGAAGGGATGTGGGGCAGGAAGAGAGATCGGAATGTGGGGCAGGAAGAGAGACGGGGATGTGGGGCAGGAAGAAAGACCGGAATGTGGGGCAGGAAGAGAGACGGAAATGTGGAGCAGGAAGAGAGATCGGAATGTGGGGCAGGAAGGGAGACCGGAATGTGGGGCAGGAAGAGAGACGGGAATGTGGGGCAGGAAGAGAGACGGGAATGTGGGGCAGGCAGAGAGACGGGGATGTGGGGCAGGAAGAAAGACCGGAATGTGGGGCAGGAAGAGAGACGGAAATGTGGGGCAGGAAGAGAGATCGGAATGTGGGGCAGGAAGAGAGAAGGGATGTGGGGCAGGAAGAGAGACGGAAATGTGGGGCAGGAAGAGAGATCGGAATGTGGGGCAGGAAGAGAGAAGGGATGTGGGGCAGGAAGAGAGAAGGGATGCGGGGCAGGAAGAGAGACGGGAATGTGAGGCAGAAAGAGAGACGGGAATGTGGGGCAGGAAGAGAGAAGGGATGTGGGGCAGGAAGAGAGAAGGGATGCGGGGCAGAAAGAGAGACGGGAATGTGAGGCAGAAAGAGAGACGGGAATGTGGGGAAGAAAGAGAGAAGGGATGTGGGGCAGGAAGAGAGATCGGAGTGTGGGGCAGGAAGGAAGAACGGAATGTGGGGCAGGAAGAGAGACGGGAATGTGGGGCAGGAAGAGAGACGGGAATGTGGGGCAGGCAGAGAGACGGGAATGTGGGGCAGGAAGAGAGACGTGGATGTGGGGCAGGAAGAGAGACCGGAATGTGAGGCAGAAAGAGAGACGGGAATGTGGGGCAGGAATAGAGAAGGGATGTGGGGCAGGAAGAGAGAAGGGATGCGGGGCAGGAAGAGAGACGGGAATGTGAGGCAGAAAGAGAGACGGGAATGTGGGGAAGAAAGAGAGAAGGGATGTGGGGCAGGAAGAGAGACGGGAATGTGGGGCAGGAAGAGAGACGGGGATGTGGGGCAGGAAGAGAGACGGGAATGTGAGGCAGAAAGAGAGACGGGAATGTGGCGCAGGAAGAGAGAAGGGATGTGGGGCAGGAAGAGAGATCGGAATGTGGGGCAGGAAGAGAGACGGAAATGTGGAGCAGGAAGAGAGACGCTGATGTGGGGCAGGAAGAGAGATCGGAATGTGGGGCAGGAAGAGAGACGGAAATGTGGAGCAGGAAGAGAGACGCTGATGTGGGGCAGGAAGAGAGACGGGAATGTGGCGCAGGAAGAGAGAAGGGATGTGGGGCAGGAAGAGAGATCGGAATGTGGCGCAGGAAGAGAGACGGGGATGTGGGGCAGGAAGAAAGACCGGAATGTGGGGCAGGAAGAGAGACGGAAATGTGGGGCAGGAAGAGAGATCGGAATGCGGGGCAGGAAGAGAGAAGGGATGTGGGGCAGGAAGAGAGACGGAAATGTGGGGCAGGAAGAGAGATCGGAATGTGGGGCAGGAAGAGAGAAGGGATGTGGGGCAGGAAGAGAGAAGGGGTGCGGGGCAGGAAGAGAGACGGGAATGTGAGGCAGAAAGAGAGACGGGAATGTGGGGCAGGAAGAGAGAAGGGATGTGGGGCAGGAAGAGAGATCGGAATGTGGGGCAGGAAGAGAGACGGAAATGTGGAGCAGGAAGAGAGGCGGGGATGTGGGGCAGGAAGAGAGACGGGAATGTGGGGCAGGGAGAGAGAAGGGGTGTGGGGCAGGAAGACAGATCGGAATGTGGGGCAGGAAGAGAGAAGGGGTGCGGGGCAGGAAGAGAGACGGGAATGTGAGGCAGAAAGAGAGACGGGAATGTGGGGCAGGAAGAGAGAAGGGATGTGGGGCAGGAAGAGAGATCGGAATGTGGGGCAGGAAGAGAGACGGAAATGTGGAGCAGGAAGAGAGACGGGGATGTGGGGCAGGAAAAGAGACCGGAATGTGGGGCAGGAAGAGAGACCGAAATGTGGAGCAGGAAGAGAGACGGGGATGTGGGGCTGGAAGAGAGACGGGAATGTGGGGCAGGAAGAGAGAAGGGGTGTGGGGCAGGAAGAGAGATCGGAATGTGGGGCAGGAAGAGAGACGGAAATGTGGAGCAGGAAGAGAGACGGGAATGTGGGGCAGGAAGAGAGAAGGGGTGTGGGGCAGAAAGAGAGATCGGAATGTGGGGCAGGAAGAGAGACGGGAATGTGGGGCAGGAAGAGAGAAGCGATGTGGGGCAGGAAGAGAGATCGGAATGTGGGGCAGGAAGAGAGACGGAAATGTGGAGCAGGAAGAGAGACGGGGATGTGGGGCAGGAAGAGAGACGGGAATGTGGGGCAGGAAGAGAGAAGGGATGTGGGGCAGGAAGAGAGATCGGAATGTGGGGCAGGAAGAGAGACGGAAATGTGGAGCAGGAAGAGAGACGGGGATGTGGGGCAGGAAAAGAGACCGGAATGTGGGGCAGGAAGAGAGACGGAAATGTGGAGCAGGAAGAGAGACGGGGATGTGGGGCAGGAAGAGAGACCGGAATGTGGGGCAGGAAGAGAGACGGGGATGTGGAACATTAAGAGAGACAGGGATGTGGGCAGGAAGAGAGACGGGAATGTGGGGCAGGCAGAGAGACGGGAATGTGGGGCAGGAAGAGAGACGGAAATGTGGAGCAGGAAGAGAGACGGGGATGTGGGGCAGGAAGAGAGACGGGAATGTGGGGCAGGCAGAAAGACGGGAATGTGGGGCAGGAAAAGAGACGGGGATGTGGGGCAGGAAGAGAGACGGGAATGTGAGGCAGAAAGAGAGACGGGAATGTGGCGCAGGAAGAGAGAAGGGATGTGGGGCAGGAAGAGAGATCGGAATGTGGAGCAGGAAGAGAGACGGAAATGTGGAGCAGGAAGAGAGACGCTGATGTGGGGCAGGAAGAGAGATCGGAATGTGGGGCAGGAAGAGAGACGGAAATGTGGAGCAGGAAGAGAGACGCTGATGTGGGGCAGGAAGAGAGACGGGAATGTGGCGCAGGAAGAGAGAAGGGATGTGGGGCAGGAAGAGAGATCGGAATGTGGGGCAGGAAGAGAGACGGGGATGTGGGGCAGGAAGAAAGACCGGAATGTGGGGCAGGAAGAGAGACGGAAATGTGGGGCAGGAAGAGAGATCGGAATGTGGGGCAGGAAGAGAGAAGGGATGTGGGGCAGGAAGAGAGACGGAAATGTGGGGCAGGAAGAGAGATCGGAATGTGGGGCAGGAAGAGAGAAGGGATGTGGAGCAGGAAGAGAGAAGGGGTGCGGGGCAGGAAGAGAGACGGGAATGTGAGGCAGAAAGAGAGACGGGAATGTGGGGCAGGAAGAGAAAAGGGATGTGGGGCAGGAAGAGAGATCGGAATGTGGGGCAGGAAGAGAGACGGAAATGTGGAGCAGGAAGAGAGGCGGGGATGTGGGGCAGGAAGAGAGACGGGAATGTGGGGCAGGGAGAGAGAAGGGGTGTGGGGCAGGAAGAGAGATCGGAATGTGGGGCAGGAAGAGAGAAGGGGTGCGGGGCAGGAAGAGAGACGGGAATGTGAGGCAGAAAGAGAGACGGGAATGTGGGGCAGGAAGAGAGAAGGGATGTGGGGCAGGAAGAGAGATCGGAATGTGGGGCAGGAAGAGAGACGGAAATGTGGAGCAGGAAGAGAGACGGGGATGTGGGGCAGGAAGAGAGACGGGAATGTGGAGCAGGAAGAGAGACGGGGATGTGGGGCTGGAAGAGAGAAGGGGTGCGGGGCAGGAAGAGAGACGGGAATGTGAGGCAGAAAGAGAGACGGGAATGTGGGGCAGGAAGAGAGAAGGGATGTGGGGCAGGAAGAGAGATCGGAATGTGGGGCAGGAAGAGAGACGGAAATGTGGAGCAGGAAGAGAGGCGGGGATGTGGGGCAGGAAGAGAGACGGGAATGTGGGGCAGGGAGAGAGAAGGGGTGTGGGGCAGGAAGACAGATCGGAATGTGGGGCAGGAAGAGAGAAGGGGTGCGGGGCAGGAAGAGAGACGGGAATGTGAGGCAGAAAGAGAGACGGGAATGTGGGGCAGGCAGAGAGACGGGGATGTGGGGCAGGAAGAAAGACCGGAATGTGGGGCAGGAAGAGAGACGGAAATGTGGGGCAGGAAGAGAGATCGGAATGTGGGGCAGGAAGAGAGAAGGGATGTGGGGCAGGAAGAGAGACGGAAATGTGGGGCAGGAAGAGAGATCGGAATGTGGGGCAGGAAGAGAGAAGGGATGTGGGGCAGGAAGAGAGAAGGGATGCGGGGCAGGAAGAGAGAAGGGATGCGGGGCAGAAAGAGAGACGGGAATGTGAGGCAGAAAGAGAGACGGGAATGTGGGGAAGAAAGAGAGACGGGAATGTGGGGCAGGAAGAGAGAAGGGATGTGGGGCAGGAAGAGAGAAGGGATGCGGGGCAGAAAGAGAGACGGGAATGTGAGGCAGAAAGAGAGACGGGAATGTGGGGAAGAAAGAGAGAAGGGATGTGGGGCAGGAAGAGAGATCGGAGTGTGGGGCAGGAAGGAAGAACGGAATGTGGGGCAGGAAGAGAGACGGGAATGTGGGGCAGGAAGAGAGACGGGAATGTGGGGCAGGCAGAGAGACGGGAATGTGGGGCAGGAAGAGAGACGTGGATGTGGGGCAGGAAGAGAGACCGGAATGTGAGGCAGAAAGAGAGACGGGAATGTGGGGCAGGAATAGAGAAGGGATGTGGGGCAGGAAGAGAGAAGGGATGCGGGGCAGGAAGAGAGACGGGAATGTGAGGCAGAAAGAGAGACGGGAATGTGGGGAAGAAAGAGAGAAGGGATGTGGGGCAGGAAGAAAGACGGGAATGTGGGGCAGGAAGAGAGACGGGGATGTGGGGCAGGAAGAGAGACGGGAATGTGAGGCAGAAAGAGAGACGGGAATGTGGCGCAGGAAGAGAGAAGGGATGTGGGGCAGGAAGAGAGATCGGAATGTGGGGCAGGAAGAGAGACGGAAATGTGGAGCAGGAAGAGAGACGCTGATGTGGGGCAGGAAGAGAGATCGGAATGTGGGGCAGGAAGAGAGACGGAAATGTGGAGCAGGAAGAGAGACGCTGATGTGGGGCAGGAAGAGAGACGGGAATGTGGCGCAGGAAGAGAGAAGGGATGTGGGGCAGGAAGAGAGATCGGAATGTGGGGCAGGAAGAGAGACGGGGATGTGGGGCAGGAAGAAAGACCGGAATGTGGGGCAGGAAGAGAGACGGAAATGTGGGGCAGGAAGAGAGATCGGAATGCGGGGCAGGAAGAGAGAAGGGATGTGGGGCAGGAAGAGAGACGGAAATGTGGGGCAGGAAGAGAGATCGGAATGTGGGGCAGGAAGAGAGAAGGGATGTGGGGCAGGAAGAGAGAAGGGGTGCGGGGCAGGAAGAGAGACGGGAATGTGAGGCAGAAAGAGAGACGGGAATGTGGGGCAGGAAGAGAGAAGGGATGTGGGGCAGGAAGAGAGATCGGAATGTGGGGCAGGAAGAGAGACGGAAATGTGGAGCAGGAAGAGAGGCGGGGATGTGGGGCAGGAAGAGAGACGGGAATGTGGGGCAGGGAGAGAGAAGGGGTGTGGGGCAGGAAGACAGATCGGAATGTGGGGCAGGAAGAGAGAAGGGGTGCGGGGCAGGAAGAGAGACGGGAATGTGAGGCAGAAAGAGAGACGGGAATGTGGGGCAGGAAGAGAGAAGGGATGTGGGGCAGGAAGAGAGATCGGAATGTGGGGCAGGAAGAGAGACGGAAATGTGGAGCAGGAAGAGAGACGGGGATGTGGGGCAGGAAAAGAGACCGGAATGTGGGGCAGGAAGAGAGACCGAAATGTGGAGCAGGAAGAGAGACGGGGATGTGGGGCTGGAAGAGAGACGGGAATGTGGGGCAGGAAGAGAGAAGGGGTGTGGGGCAGGAAGAGAGATCGGAATGTGGGGCAGGAAGAGAGACGGAAATGTGGAGCAGGAAGAGAGACGGGAATGTGGGGCAGGAAGAGAGAAGGGGTGTGGGGCAGAAAGAGAGATCGGAATGTGGGGCAGGAAGAGAGACGGGAATGTGGCGCAGGAAGAGAGAAGGGATGTGGGGCAGGAAGAGAGATCGGAATGTGGGGCAGGAAGAGAGACGGGGATGTGGGGCAGGAAGAAAGACCGGAATGTGGGGCAGGAAGAGAGACGGAAATGTGGGGCAGGAAGAGAGATCGGAATGTGGGGCAGGAAGAGAGAAGGGATGTGGGGCAGGAAGAGAGACGGAAATGTGGGGCAGAAAGAGAGATCGGAATGTGGGGCAGGAAGAGAGAAGGGATGTGGGGCAGGAAGAGAGAAGGGGTGCGGGGCAGGAAGAGAGACGGGAATGTGAGGCAGAAAGAGAGACGGGAATGTGGGGCAGGAAGAGAGAAGGGATGTGGGGCAGGAAGAGAGATCGGAATGTGGGGCAGGAAGAGAGACGGAAATGTGGAGCAGGAAGAGAGGCGGGGATGTGGGGCAGGAAGAGAGACGGGAATGTGGGGCAGGGAGAGAGAAGGGGTGTGGGGCAGGAAGAGAGATCGGAATGTGGGGCAGGAAGAGAGAAGGGGTGCGGGGCAGGAAGAGAGACGGGAATGTGAGGCAGAAAGAGAGACGGGAATGTGGGGCAGGAAGAGAGAAGGGATGTGGGGCAGGAAGAGAGATCGGAATGTGGGGCAGGAAGAGAGACGGAAATGTGGAGCAGGAAGAGAGACGGGGATGTGGGGCAAGAAGAGAGACGGGAATGTGGAGCAGGAAGAGAGACGGGGATGTGGGGCTGGAAGAGAGAAGGGGTGCGGGGCAGGAAGAGAGACGGGAATGTGAGGCAGAAAGAGAGACGGGAATGTGGGGCAGGAAGAGAGAAGGGATGTGGGGCAGGAAGAGAGATCGGAATGTGGGGCAGGAAGAGAGACGGAAATGTGGAGCAGGAAGAGAGGCGGGGATGTGGGGCAGGAAGAGAGACGGGAATGTGGGGCAGGGAGAGAGAAGGGGTGTGGGGCAGGAAGACAGATCGGAATGTGGGGCAGGAAGAGAGAAGGGGTGCGGGGCAGGAAGAGAGACGGGAATGTGAGGCAGAAAGAGAGACGGGAATGTGGGGCAGGAAGAGAGAAGGGATGTGGGGCAGGAAGAGAGATCGGAATGTGGGGCAGGAAGAGAGACGGAAATGTGGAGCAGGAAGAGAGACGGGGATGTGGGGCAGGAAAAGAGACCGGAATGTGGGGCAGGAAGAGAGACTGAAATGTGGAGCAGGAAGAGAGACGGGAATGTGGGGCAGGAAGAGAGACCGAAATGTGGAGCAGGAAGAGAGACGGGGATGTGGGGCTGGAAGAGAGACGGGAATGTGGGGCAGGAAGAGAGAAGGGGTGTGGGGCAGGAAGAGAGATCGGAATGTGGGGCAGGAAGAGAGACGGAAATGTGGAGCAGGAAGAGAGACGGGGATGTGGGGCAGGAAAAGAGACCGGAATGTGGGGCAGGAAGAGAGACCGAAATGTGGAGCAGGAAGAGAGACGGGGATGTGGGGCTGGAAGAGAGACGGGAATGTGGGGCAGGAAGAGAGAAGGGGTGTGGGGCAGGAAGAGAGATCGGAATGTGGGGCAGGAAGAGAGACGGAAATGTGGAGCAGGAAGAGAGACGGGAATGTGGGGCAGGAAGAGAGAAGGGGTGTGGGGCAGAAAGAGAGATCGGAATGTGGGGCAGGAAGAGAGACGGGAATGTGGGGCAGGAAGAGAGAAGCGATGTGGGGCAGGAAGAGAGATCGGAATGTGGGGCAGGAAGAGAGACGGAAATGTGGAGCAGGAAGAGAGACGGGGATGTGGGGCAGGAAGAGAGACGGGAATGTGGGGCAGGAAGAGAGAAGGGATGTGGGGCAGGAAGAGAGATCGGAATGTGGGGCAGGAAGAGAGACGGAAATGTGGAGCAGGAAGAGAGACGGGGATGTGGGGCAGGAAAAGAGACCGGAATGTGGGGCAGGAAGAGAGACGGAAATGTGGAGCAGGAAGAGAGACGGGGATGTGGGGCAGGAAGAGAGACCGGAATGTGGGGCAGGAAGAGAGACGGGGATGTGGAACATTAAGAGAGACAGGGATGTGGGCAGGAAGAGAGACGGGAATGTGGGGCAGGCAGAGAGACGGGAATGTGGGGCAAGAAGAGAGACGGAAATGTGGAGCAGGAAGAGAGACGGGGATGTGGGGCAGGAAGAGAGACGGGAATGTGGGGCAGGCAGAAAGACGGGAATGTGGGGCAGGAAAAGAGACGGGGATGTGGGGCAGGAAGAGAGACGGGAATGTGAGGCAGAAAGAGAGACGGGAATGTGGCGCGGGAAGAGAGAAGGGATGTGGGGCAGGAAGAGAGATCGGAATGTGGAGCAGGAAGAGAGACGGAAATGTGGAGCAGGAAGAGAGACGCTGATGTGGGGCAGGACGAGAGATCGGAATGTGGGGCAGGAAGAGAGACGGAAATGTGGAGCAGGAAGAGAGACGCTGATGTGGGGCAGGAAGAGAGACGGGAATGTGGCGCAGGAAGAGAGAAGGGATGTGGGGCAGGAAGAGAGATCGGAATGTGGGGCAGGAAGAGAGACGGGGATGTGGGGCAGGAAGAAAGACCGGAATGTGGGGCAGGAAGAGAGACGGAAATGTGGGGCAGGAAGAGAGATCGCAATGTGGGGCAGGAAGAGAGAAGGGATGTGGGGCAGGAAGAGAGACGGAAATGTGGGGCAGGAAGAGAGATCGGAATGTGGGGCAGGAAGAGAGAAGGGATGTGGGGCAGGAAGAGAGAAGGGGTGCGGGGCAGGAAGAGAGACGGGAATGTGAGGCAGAAAGAGAGACGGGAATGTGGGGCAGGAAGAGAGAAGGGATGTGGGGCAGGAAGAGAGATCGGAATGTGGGGCAGGAAGAGAGACGGAAATGTGGAGCAGGAAGAGAGGCGGGGATGTGGGGCAGGAAGAGAGACGGGAATGTGGGGCAGGGAGAGAGAAGGGGTGTGGGGCAGGAAGAGAGATCGGAATGTGGGGCAGGAAGAGAGAAGGGGTGCGGGGCAGGAAGAGAGACGGGAATGTGAGGCAGAAAGAGAGACGGGAATGTGGGGCAGGAAGAGAGAAGGGATGTGGGGCAGGAAGAGAGATCGGAATGTGGGGCAGGAAGAGAGACGGAAATGTGGAGCAGGAAGAGAGACGGGGATGTGGGGCAGGAAAAGAGACCGGAATGTGGGGCAGGAAGAGAGACCGAAATGTGGAGCAGGAAGAGAGACGGGGATGTGGGGCTGGAAGAGAGAAGGGGTGCGGGGCAGGAAGAGAGACGGGAATGTGAGGCAGAAAGAGAGACGGGAATGTGGGGCAGGAAGAGAGAAGGGATGTGGGGCAGGAAGAGAGATCGGAATGTGGGGCAGGAAGAGAGACGGAAATGTGGAGCAGGAAGAGAGGCGGGGATGTGGGGCAGGAAGAGAGACGGGAATGTGGGGCAGGGAGAGAGAAGGGGTGTGGGGCAGGAAGACAGATCGGAATGTGGGGCAGGAAGAGAGAAGGGGTGCGGGGCAGGAAGAGAGACGGGAATGTGAGGCAGAAAGAGAGACGGGAATGTGGGGCAGGAAGAGAGAAGGGATGTGGGGCAGGAAGAGAGATCGGAATGTGGGGCAGGAAGAGAGACGGAAATGTGGAGCAGGAAGAGAGACGGGGATGTGGGGCAGGAAAAGAGACCGGAATGTGGGGCAGGAAGAGAGACGGAAATGTGGAGCATCAAGAGAGACGGGGATGTGGGGCAGGAAGAGAGACGGAAATGTGGAGCAGGAAGAGAGACGGGAATGTGGGGCAGGAAGAGAGACCGAAATGTGGAGCAGGAAGAGAGACGGGGATGTGGGGCTGGAAGAGAGACGGGAATGTGGGGCAGGAAGAGAGAAGGGGTGTGGGGCAGGAAGAGAGATCGGAATGTGGGGCAGGAAGAGAGACGGAAATGTGGAGCAGGAAGAGAGACGGGAATGTGGGGCAGGAAGAGAGAAGGGGTGTGGGGCAGAAAGAGAGATCGGAATGTGGGGCAGGAAGAGAGACGGAAATGTGGAGCAGGAAGAGAGACGGGGATGTGGGGCAGGAAGAGAGACGGGAATGTGGGGCAGGAAGAGAGAAGGGATGTGGGGCAGGAAGAGAGATCGGAATGTGGGGCAGGAAGAGAGACGGAAATGTGGAGCAGGAAGAGAGACGGGGATGTGGGGCAGGAAGAGAGACCGGAATGTGGGACAGGAAGAGAGACGGGGATGTGGAACATTAAGAGAGACAGGGATGTGGGCAGGAAGAGAGACGGGAATGTGGGGCAGGCAGAGAGACGGGAATGTGGGGCAGGAAGAGAGACGGGAATGTCGGGCAGGAAGAGAGAAGCGATGTGGGGCAGGAAGAGAGATCGGAATGTGGGGCAGGAAGAGACACGGAAATGTGGAGCAGGAAGAGAGACGGGGATGTGGGGCAGGAAGAGAGACGGGAATGTGGGGCAGGAAGAGAGAAGGGATGTGGGGCAGGAAGAGAGATCGGAATGTGGGGCAGGAAGAGAGACGGAAATGTGGAGCAGGAAGAGAGACGGGGATGTGGGGCAGGAAGAGAGACCGGAATGTGGGGCAGGAAGAGAGACGGGGATGTGGAACATTAAGAGAGACAGGGATGTGGGCAGGAAGAGAGACGGGAATGTGGGGCAGGCAGAGAGACGGGAATGTGGGGCAGGAAGAGAGACGGAAATGTGGAGCAGGAAGAGAGACGGGGATGTGGGGCAGGAAGAGAGACGGGAATGTGGGGCAGGCAGAAAGACGGGAATGTGGGGCAGGAAAAGAGACGGGGATGTGGGGCAGGAAGAGAGACGGGAATGTGAGGCAGAAAGAGAGACGGGAATGTGGCGCAGGAAGAGAGAAGGGATGTGGGGCAGGAAGAGAGATCGGAATGTGGGGCAGGAAGAGAGACGGAAATGTGGAGCAGGAAGAGAGACGGAAATGTGGAGCAGGAAGAGAGACGCTGATGTGGGGCAGGAAGAGAGATCGGAATGTGGGGCAGGAAGAGAGACGGAAATGTGGAGCGGGAAGAGAGACGCTGATGTGGGGCAGGAAGAGAGACGGGAATGTGGCGCAGGAAGAGAGAAGGGATGTGGGGCAGGAAGAGAGATCGGAATGTGGGGCAGGAAGAGAGACGGGGATGTGGGGCAGGAAGAAAGACCGGAATGTGGGGCAGGAAGAGAGACGGAAATGTGGGGCAGGAAGAGAGATCGGAATGTGGGGCAGGAAGAGAGAAGGGATGTGGGGCAGGAAGAGAGACGGAAATGTGGGGCAGGAAGAGAGATCGGAATGTGGGGCAGGAAGAGAGAAGGGATGTGGGGCAGGAAGAGAGAAGGGGTGCGGGGCAGGAAGAGAGACGGGAATGTGAGGCAGAAAGAGAGACGGGAATGTGGGGCAGGAAGAGAGAAGGGATGTGGGGCAGGAAGAGAGATCGGAATGTGGGGCAGGAAGAGAGACGGAAATGTGGAGCAGGAAGAGAGGCGGGGATGTGGGGCAGGAAGAGAGACGGGAATGTGGGGCAGGGAGAGAGAAGGGGTGTGGGGCAGGAAGAGAGATCGGAATGTGGGGCAGGAAGAGAGAATGGGTGCGGGGCAGGAAGAGAGACGGGAATGTGAGGCAGAAAGAGAGACGGGAATGTGGGGCAGGAAGAGAGAAGGGATGTGGGGCAGGAAGAGAGATCGGAATGTGGGGCAGGAAGAGAGACGGAAATGTGGAGCAGGAAGAGAGACGGGGATGTGGGGCAGGAAGAGAGACGGGAATGTGGGGCAGGAAGAGAGACGGAAATGTGGAGCAGGAAGAGAGACGGGAATGTGGGGCAGGAAGAGAGAAGGGGTGTGGGGCAGAAAGAGAGATCGGAATGTGGGGCAGGAAGAGAGACGGGAATGTGGCGCAGGAAGAGAGAAGGGATGTGGGGCAGGAAGAGAGATCGGAATGTGGGGCAGGAAGAGAGACGGGGATGTGGGGCAGGAAGAAAGACCGGAATGTGGGGCAGGAAGAGAGACGGAAATGTGGGGCAGGAAGAGAGATCGGAATGTGGGGCAGGAAGAGAGAAGGGATGTGGGGCAGGAAGAGAGACGGAAATGTGGGGCAGGAAGAGAGATCGGAATGTGGGGCAGGAAGAGAGAAGGGATGTGGGGCAGGAAGAGAGAAGGGGTGCGGGGCAGGAAGAGAGACGGGAATGTGAGGCAGAAAGAGAGACGGGAATGTGGGGCAGGAAGAGAGAAGGGATGTGGGGCAGGAAGAGAGATCGGAATGTGGGGCAGGAAGAGAGACGGAAATGTGGAGCAGGAAGAGAGGCGGGGATGTGGGGCAGGAAGAGAGACGGGAATGTGGGGCAGGGAGAGAGAAGGGGTGTGGGGCAGGAAGACAGATCGGAATGTGGGGCAGGAAGAGAGAAGGGGTGCGGGGCAGGAAGAGAGACGGGAATGTGAGGCAGAAAGAGAGACGGGAATGTGGGGCAGGAAGAGAGAAGGGATGTGGGGCAGGAAGAGAGATCGGAATGTGGGGCAGGAAGAGAGACGGAAATGTGGAGCAGGAAGAGAGACGGGGATGTGGGGCAGGAAAAGAGACCGGAATGTGGGGCAGGAAGAGAGACGGAAATGTGGAGCATCAAGAGAGACGGGGATGTGGGGCAGGAAGAGAGACGGAAATGTGGAGCAGGAAGAGAGACGGGAATGTGGGGCAGGAAGAGAGACCGAAATGTGGAGCAGGAAGAGAGACGGGGATGTGGGGCTGGAAGAGAGACGGGAATGTGGGGCAGGAAGAGAGAAGGGGTGTGGGGCAGGAAGAGAGATCGGAATGTGGGGCAGGAAGAGAGACGGAAATGTGGAGCAGGAAGAGAGACGGGAATGTGGGGCAGGAAGAGAGAAGGGGTGTGGGGCAGAAAGAGAGATCGGAATGTGGGGCAGGAAGAGAGACGGAAATGTGGAGCAGGAAGAGAGACGGGGATGTGGGGCAGGAAGAGAGACGGGAATGTGGGGCAGGAAGAGAGAAGGGATGTGGGGCAGGAAGAGAGATCGGAATGTGGGGCAGGAAGAGAGACGGAAATGTGGAGCAGGAAGAGAGACGGGGATGTGGGGCAGGAAGAGAGACCGGAATGTGGGACAGGAAGAGAGACGGGGATGTGGAACATTAAGAGAGACAGGGATGTGGGCAGGAAGAGAGACGGGAATGTGGGGCAGGCAGAGAGACGGGAATGTGGGGCAGGAAGAGAGACGGGAATGTCGGGCAGGAAGAGAGAAGCGATGTGGGGCAGGAAGAGAGATCGGAATGTGGGGCAGGAAGAGACACGGAAATGTGGAGCAGGAAGAGAGACGGGGATGTGGGGCAGGAAGAGAGACGGGAATGTGGGGCAGGAAGAGAGAAGGGATGTGGGGCAGGAAGAGAGATCGGAATGTGGGGCAGGAAGAGAGACGGAAATGTGGAGCAGGAAGAGAGACGGGGATGTGGGGCAGGAAGAGAGACCGGAATGTGGGGCAGGAAGAGAGACGGGGATGTGGAACATTAAGAGAGACAGGGATGTGGGCAGGAAGAGAGACGGGAATGTGGGGCAGGCAGAGAGACGGGAATGTGGGGCAGGAAGAGAGACGGAAATGTGGAGCAGGAAGAGAGACGGGGATGTGGGGCAGGAAGA
Organism: Arenicola marina; assembly: GCA_964019135.1. Lineage (NCBI taxonomy): Eukaryota > Metazoa > Annelida > Polychaeta > Arenicolidae > Arenicola > Arenicola marina. The sequence continues at coordinate 49,303,622 of OZ025252.1, read as the reverse complement.
GAGACGGGAATGTGGGGCAGGCAGAAAGACGGGAATGTGGGGCAGGAAAAGAGACGGGGATGTGGGGCAGGAAGAGAGACGGGAATGTGAGGCAGAAAGAGAGACGGGAATGTGGCGCAGGAAGAGAGAAGGGATGTGGGGCAGGAAGAGAGATCGGAATGTGGGGCAGGAAGAGAGACGGAAATGTGGAGCAGGAAGAGAGACGGAAATGTGGAGCAGGAAGAGAGACGCTGATGTGGGGCAGGAAGAGAGATCGGAATGTGGGGCAGGAAGAGAGACGGAAATGTGGAGCGGGAAGAGAGACGCTGATGTGGGGCAGGAAGAGAGACGGGAATGTGGCGCAGGAAGAGAGAAGGGATGTGGGGCAGGAAGAGAGATCGGAATGTGGGGCAGGAAGAGAGACGGGGATGTGGGGCAGGAAGAAAGACCGGAATGTGGGGCAGGAAGAGAGACGGAAATGTGGGGCAGGAAGAGAGATCGGAATGTGGGGCAGGAAGAGAGAAGGGATGTGGGGCAGGAAGAGAGACGGAAATGTGGGGCAGGAAGAGAGATCGGAATGTGGGGCAGGAAGAGAGAAGGGATGTGGGGCAGGAAGAGAGAAGGGGTGCGGGGCAGGAAGAGAGACGGGAATGTGAGGCAGAAAGAGAGACGGGAATGTGGGGCAGGAAGAGAGAAGGGATGTGGGGCAGGAAGAGAGATCGGAATGTGGGGCAGGAAGAGAGACGGAAATGTGGAGCAGGAAGAGAGGCGGGGATGTGGGGCAGGAAGAGAGACGGGAATGTGGGGCAGGGAGAGAGAAGGGGTGTGGGGCAGGAAGAGAGATCGGAATGTGGGGCAGGAAGAGAGAATGGGTGCGGGGCAGGAAGAGAGACGGGAATGTGAGGCAGAAAGAGAGACGGGAATGTGGGGCAGGAAGAGAGAAGGGATGTGGGGCAGGAAGAGAGATCGGAATGTGGGGCAGGAAGAGAGACGGAAATGTGGAGCAGGAAGAGAGACGGGGATGTGGGGCAGGAAGAGAGACGGGAATGTGGGGCAGGAAGAGAGACGGAAATGTGGAGCAGGAAGAGAGACGGGAATGTGGGGCAGGAAGAGAGAAGGGGTGTGGGGCAGAAAGAGAGATCGGAATGTGGGGCAGGAAGAGAGACGGGAATGTGGCGCAGGAAGAGAGAAGGGATGTGGGGCAGGAAGAGAGATCGGAATGTGGGGCAGGAAGAGAGACGGGGATGTGGGGCAGGAAGAAAGACCGGAATGTGGGGCAGGAAGAGAGACGGAAATGTGGGGCAGGAAGAGAGATCGGAATGTGGGGCAGGAAGAGAGAAGGGATGTGGGGCAGGAAGAGAGACGGAAATGTGGGGCAGGAAGAGAGATCGGAATGTGGGGCAGGAAGAGAGAAGGGATGTGGGGCAGGAAGAGAGAAGGGGTGCGGGGCAGGAAGAGAGACGGGAATGTGAGGCAGAAAGAGAGACGGGAATGTGGGGCAGGAAGAGAGAAGGAATGTGGGGCAGGAAGAGAGATCGGAATGTGGGGCAGGAAGAGAGACGGAAATGTGGAGCAGGAAGAGAGGCGGGGATGTGGGGCAGGAAGAGAGACGGGAATGTGGGGCAGGGAGAGAGAAGGGGTGTGGGGCAGGAAGAGAGATCGGAATGTGGGGCAGGAAGAGAGAAGGGGTGCGGGGCAGGAAGAGAGACGGGAATGTGAGGCAGAAAGAGAGACGGGAATGTGGGGCAGGAAGAGAGAAGGGATGTGGGGCAGGAAGAGAGATCGGAATGTGGGGCAGGAAGAGAGACGGAAATGTGGAGCAGGAAGAGAGACGGGGATGTGGGGCAAGAAGAGAGACGGGAATGTGGAGCAAGAAGAGAGACGGGAATGTGGAGCAGGAAGAGAGACGGGGATGTGGGGCTGGAAGAGAGAAGGGGTGCGGGGCAGGAAGAGAGACGGGAATGTGAGGCAGAAAGAGAGACGGGAATGTGGGGCAGGAAGAGAGAAGGGATGTGGGGCAGGAAGAGAGATCGGAATGTGGGGCAGGAAGAGAGACGGAAATGTGGAGCAGGAAGAGAGGCGGGGATGTGGGGCAGGAAGAGAGACGGGAATGTGGGGCAGGGAGAGAGAAGGGGTGTGGGGCAGGAAGACAGATCGGAATGTGGGGCAGGAAGAGAGAAGGGGTGCGGGGCAGGAAGAGAGACGGGAATGTGAGGCAGAAAGAGAGACGGGAATGTGGGGCAGGAAGAGAGAAGGGATGTGGGGCAGGAAGAGAGATCGGAATGTGGGGCAGGAAGAGAGACGGAAATGTGGAGCAGGAAGAGAGACGGGGATGTGGGGCAGGAAAAGAGACCGGAATGTGGGGCAGGAAGAGAGACTGAAATGTGGAGCAGGAAGAGAGACGGGAATGTGGGGCAGGAAGAGAGACCGAAATGTGGAGCAGGAAGAGAGACGGGGATGTGGGGCTGGAAGAGAGACGGGAATGTGGGGCAGGAAGAGAGAAGGGGTGTGGGGCAGGAAGAGAGATCGGAATGTGGGGCAGGAAGAGAGACGGAAATGTGGAGCAGGAAGAGAGACGGGGATGTGGGGCAGGAAAAGAGACCGGAATGTGGGGCAGGAAGAGAGACCGAAATGTGGAGCAGGAAGAGAGACGGGGATGTGGGGCTGGAAGAGAGACGGGAATGTGGGGCAGGAAGAGAGAAGGGGTGTGGGGCAGGAAGAGAGATCGGAATGTGGGGCAGGAAGAGAGACGGAAATGTGGAGCAGGAAGAGAGACGGGAATGTGGGGCAGGAAGAGAGAAGGGGTGTGGGGCAGAAAGAGAGATCGGAATGTGGGGCAGGAAGAGAGACGGGAATGTGGGGCAGGAAGAGAGAAGCGATGTGGGGCAGGAAGAGAGATCGGAATGTGGGGCAGGAAGAGAGACGGAAATGTGGAGCAGGAAGAGAGACGGGGATGTGGGGCAGGAAGAGAGACGGGAATGTGGGGCAGGAAGAGAGAAGGGATGTGGGGCAGGAAGAGAGATCGGAATGTGGGGCAGGAAGAGAGACGGAAATGTGGAGCAGGAAGAGAGACGGGGATGTGGGGCAGGAAAAGAGACCGGAATGTGGGGCAGGAAGAGAGACGGAAATGTGGAGCAGGAAGAGAGACGGGGATGTGGGGCAGGAAGAGAGACCGGAATGTGGGGCAGGAAGAGAGACGGGGATGTGGAACATTAAGAGAGACAGGGATGTGGGCAGGAAGAGAGACGGGAATGTGGGGCAGGCAGAGAGACGGGAATGTGGGGCAGGAAGAGAGACGGAAATGTGGAGCAGGAAGAGAGACGGGGATGTGGGGCAGGAAGAGAGACGGGAATGTGGGGCAGGCAGAAAGACGGGAATGTGGGGCAGGAAAAGAGACGGGGATGTGGGGCAGGAAGAGAGACGGGAATGTGAGGCAGAAAGAGAGACGGGAATGTGGCGCGGGAAGAGAGAAGGGATGTGGGGCAGGAAGAGAGATCGGAATGTGGAGCAGGAAGAGAGACGGAAATGTGGAGCAGGAAGAGAGACGCTGATGTGGGGCAGGACGAGAGATCGGAATGTGGGGCAGGAAGAGAGACGGAAATGTGGAGCAGGAAGAGAGACGCTGATGTGGGGCAGGAAGAGAGACGGGAATGTGGCGCAGGAAGAGAGAAGGGATGTGGGGCAGGAAGAGAGATCGGAATGTGGGGCAGGAAGAGAGACGGGGATGTGGGGCAGGAAGAAAGACCGGAATGTGGGGCAGGAAGAGAGACGGAAATGTGGGGCAGGAAGAGAGATCGCAATGTGGGGCAGGAAGAGAGAAGGGATGTGGGGCAGGAAGAGAGACGGAAATGTGGGGCAGGAAGAGAGATCGGAATGTGGGGCAGGAAGAGAGAAGGGATGTGGGGCAGGAAGAGAGAAGGGGTGCGGGGCAGGAAGAGAGACGGGAATGTGAGGCAGAAAGAGAGACGGGAATGTGGGGCAGGAAGAGAGAAGGGATGTGGGGCAGGAAGAGAGATCGGAATGTGGGGCAGGAAGAGAGACGGAAATGTGGAGCAGGAAGAGAGGCGGGGATGTGGGGCAGGAAGAGAGACGGGAATGTGGGGCAGGGAGAGAGAAGGGGTGTGGGGCAGGAAGAGAGATCGGAATGTGGGGCAGGAAGAGAGAAGGGGTGCGGGGCAGGAAGAGAGACGGGAATGTGAGGCAGAAAGAGAGACGGGAATGTGGGGCAGGAAGAGAGAAGGGATGTGGGGCAGGAAGAGAGATCGGAATGTGGGGCAGGAAGAGAGACGGAAATGTGGAGCAGGAAGAGAGACGGGGATGTGGGGCAGGAAAAGAGACCGGAATGTGGGGCAGGAAGAGAGACCGAAATGTGGAGCAGGAAGAGAGACGGGGATGTGGGGCTGGAAGAGAGAAGGGGTGCGGGGCAGGAAGAGAGACGGGAATGTGAGGCAGAAAGAGAGACGGGAATGTGGGGCAGGAAGAGAGAAGGGATGTGGGGCAGGAAGAGAGATCGGAATGTGGGGCAGGAAGAGAGACGGAAATGTGGAGCAGGAAGAGAGGCGGGGATGTGGGGCAGGAAGAGAGACGGGAATGTGGGGCAGGGAGAGAGAAGGGGTGTGGGGCAGGAAGACAGATCGGAATGTGGGGCAGGAAGAGAGAAGGGGTGCGGGGCAGGAAGAGAGACGGGAATGTGAGGCAGAAAGAGAGACGGGAATGTGGGGCAGGAAGAGAGAAGGGATGTGGGGCAGGAAGAGAGATCGGAATGTGGGGCAGGAAGAGAGACGGAAATGTGGAGCAGGAAGAGAGACGGGGATGTGGGGCAGGAAAAGAGACCGGAATGTGGGGCAGGAAGAGAGACGGAAATGTGGAGCATCAAGAGAGACGGGGATGTGGGGCAGGAAGAGAGACGGAAATGTGGAGCAGGAAGAGAGACGGGAATGTGGGGCAGGAAGAGAGACCGAAATGTGGAGCAGGAAGAGAGACGGGGATGTGGGGCTGGAAGAGAGACGGGAATGTGGGGCAGGAAGAGAGAAGGGGTGTGGGGCAGGAAGAGAGATCGGAATGTGGGGCAGGAAGAGAGACGGAAATGTGGAGCAGGAAGAGAGACGGGAATGTGGGGCAGGAAGAGAGAAGGGGTGTGGGGCAGAAAGAGAGATCGGAATGTGGGGCAGGAAGAGAGACGGAAATGTGGAGCAGGAAGAGAGACGGGGATGTGGGGCAGGAAGAGAGACGGGAATGTGGGGCAGGAAGAGAGAAGGGATGTGGGGCAGGAAGAGAGATCGGAATGTGGGGCAGGAAGAGAGACGGAAATGTGGAGCAGGAAGAGAGACGGGGATGTGGGGCAGGAAGAGAGACCGGAATGTGGGACAGGAAGAGAGACGGGGATGTGGAACATTAAGAGAGACAGGGATGTGGGCAGGAAGAGAGACGGGAATGTGGGGCAGGCAGAGAGACGGGAATGTGGGGCAGGAAGAGAGACGGGAATGTCGGGCAGGAAGAGAGAAGCGATGTGGGGCAGGAAGAGAGACCGGAATGTGGGGCAGGAAGAGAGACGGGGATGTGGAACATTAAGAGAGACAGGGATGTGGGCAGGAAGAGAGACGGGAATGTGGGGCAGGCAGAGAGACGGGAATGTGGGGCAGGAAGAGAGACGGAAATGTGGAGCAGGAAGAGAGACGGGGATGTGGGGCAGGAAGAGAGACGGGAATGTGGGGCAGGCAGAAAGACGGGAATGTGGGGCAGGAAAAGAGACGGGGATGTGGGGCAGGAAGAGAGACGGGAATGTGAGGCAGAAAGAGAGACGGGAATGTGGCGCAGGAAGAGAGAAGGGATGTGGGGCAGGAAGAGAGATCGGAATGTGGGGCAGGAAGAGAGACGGAAATGTGGAGCAGGAAGAGAGACGCTGATGTGGGGCAGGAAGAGAGATCGGAATGTGGGGCAGGAAGAGAGACGGAAATGTGGAGCGGGAAGAGAGACGCTGATGTGGGGCAGGAAGAGAGACGGGAATGTGGCGCAGGAAGAGAGAAGGGATGTGGGGCAGGAAGAGAGATCGGAATGTGGGGCAGGAAGAGAGACGGGGATGTGGGGCAGGAAGAAAGACCGGAATGTGGGGCAGGAAGAGAGACGGAAATGTGGGGCAGGAAGAGAGATCGGAATGTGGGGCAGGAAGAGAGAAGGGATGTGGGGCAGGAAGAGAGACGGAAATGTGGGGCAGGAAGAGAGATCGGAATGTGGGGCAGGAAGAGAGAAGGGATGTGGGGCAGGAAGAGAGAAGGGGTGCGGGGCAGGAAGAGAGACGGGAATGTGAGGCAGAAAGAGAGACGGGAATGTGGGGCAGGAAGAGAGAAGGGATGTGGGGCAGGAAGAGAGATCGGAATGTGGGGCAGGAAGAGAGACGGAAATGTGGAGCAGGAAGAGAGGCGGGGATGTGGGGCAGGAAGAGAGACGGGAATGTGGGGCAGGGAGAGAGAAGGGGTGTGGGGCAGGAAGAGAGATCGGAATGTGGGGCAGGAAGAGAGAAGGGGTGCGGGGCAGGAAGAGAGACGGGAATGTGAGGCAGAAAGAGAGACGGGAATGTGGGGCAGGAAGAGAGAAGGGATGTGGGGCAGGAAGAGAGATCGGAATGTGGGGCAGGAAGAGAGACGGAAATGTGGAGCAGGAAGAGAGACGGGGATGTGGGGCAGGAAGAGAGACGGGAATGTGGGGCAGGAAGAGAGACCGAAATGTGGAGCAGGAAGAGAGACGGGGATGTGGGGCTGGAAGAGATTCCGGAATGTGGCGCAGGAAGAGAGACGGGGATGTGGAACATTAAGAGAGACAGGGATGTGGGCAGGAAGAGAGACGGGAATGTGGGGCAGGCAGAGAGACGGGAATGTGGGGCAGGAAGAGAGACGGAAATGTGGAGCAGGAAGAGAGACGGGGATGTGGGGCAGGAAGAGAGACGGGAATGTGGGGCAGGCAGAGAGACGGGAATGTGGGGCAGGAAAAAAGATGGGGATGTGGGGCAGGAAGAGAGACGGGAATATGAGGCAGAAAGAGAAACGGGAATGTGGGGCAGGAAGAGAGAAGGGATGTGGGGCAGGAAGAGAGACGGGAATGTGAGGCAGAAAGAGAGACGGCGATGTGGGGCAGGAAGAGAGAAGGGATGTGGGGCAGGAAGAGAGAAGGGGTGCGGGGCAGGAAGAGAGACGGGAATGTGAGGCAGAAAGAGAGACGGGAATGTGGGGCAGGAAGAGAGAAGGGATGTGGGGCAGGAAGAGAGATCGGAATGTGGGGCAGGAAGAGAGAGGGAAATGTGGAGCAGGAAGAGAGGCGGGGATGTGGGGCAGGAAGAGAGACGGGAATGTGGGGCAGGAAGAGAGAAGGGGTGTGGGGCAGGAAGAGAGATCGGAATGTGGGGCAGGAAGAGAGACGGAAATGTGGAGCAGGAAGAGAGACGGGGATGTGGGGCAGGAAAAGAGACGGGAATGTGGGGCAGGAAGAGAGAAGGGGTGTGGGGCAGGAAGAGAGATCGGAATGTGGGGCAGGAAGAGAGACGGGAATGTGGGGCAGGAAGAGAGAAGCGATGTGGGGCAGGAAGAGAGATCGGAATGTGGGGCAGGAAGAGAGACGGAAATGTGGAGCAGGAAGAGAGACGGGGATGTGGGGCAGGAAGAGAGACGGGAATGTGGAGCAGGAAGAGAGACGGAAATGTGGAGCTGGAAGAGAGACGGGGATGTGGGGCAGGAAGAGAGACCGGAATGTGGGGCAGGAAGAGAGACGGGGATGTGGAACATTAAGAGAAACAGGGATGTGGGCAGGAAGAGAGACGGGAATGTGGGGCAGGCAGAGAAACGGGAATGTGGAGCAGGAAGAGAGACGGGGATGTGGGGCAGGAAGAGAGACGGGAATGTGGGGCAGGCAGAAAGACGGGAATGTGGGGCAGGAAAAGAGACGGGGATGTGGGGCAGGAAGAGAGACGGGAATGTGAGGCAGAAATAGAGACGGGAATGTGGCGCAGGAGGAGAGAAGGGATGTGGGGCAGGAAGAGAGATCGGAATGTGGGGCAGGAAGAGAGACGGAAATGTGGAGCAGGAAGAGAGACGCTGATGTGGGGCAGGAAGAGAGATCGGAATGTGGGGCAGGAAGAGAGACGGAAATGTGGAGCAGGAAGAGAGACGCTGATGTGGGGCAGGAAGAGAGACGGGAATGTGGCGCAGGAAGAGAGAAGGGATGTGGGGCAGGAAGAGAGATCGGAATGTGGGGCAGGAAGAGAGACGGGGATGTGGGGCAGGAAGAAAGACCGGAATGTGGGGCAGGAAGAGAGACGGAAATGTGGAGCAGGAAGAGAGACGCTGATGTGGGGCAGGAAGAGAGACGGGAATGTGGCGCAGGAAGAGAGAAGGGATGTGGGGCAGGAAGAGAGATCGGAATGTGGGGCAGGAAGAGAGACGGGGATGTGGGGCAGGAAGAAAGACCGGAATGTGGGGCAGGAAGAGAGACGGAAATGTGGGGCAGGAAGAGAGATCGCAATGTGGGGCAGGAAGAGAGAAGGGATGTGGGGCAGGAAGAGAGACGGAAATGTGGGGCAGGAAGAGAGATCGGAATGTGGGGCAGGAAGAGAGAAGGGATGTGGGGCAGGAAGAGAGAAGGGATGCGGGGCAGGAAGAGAGACGGGAATGTGAGGCAGAAAGAGAGACGGGAATGTGGGGCAGGAAGAGAGAAGGGATGTGGGGCAGGAAGAGAGAAGGGATGCGGGGCAGAAAGAAAGACGGGAATGTGAGGCAGAAAGAGAGACGGGAATGTGGGGAAGAAAGAGAGAAGGGATGTGGGGCAGGAAGAGAGATCGGAGTGTGGGGCAGGAAGGAAGAACGGAATGTGGGGCAGGAAGAGAGACGGGAATGTGGGGCAGGAAGAGAGACGGGAATGTGGGGCAGGCAGAGAGACGGGAATGTGGGGCAGGAAGAGAGACGTGGATGTGGGGCAGGAAGAGAGACGGGAATGTGAGGCAGAAAGAGAGACGGGAATGTGGGGCAGGAATAGAGAAGGGATGTGGGGCAGGAAGAGAGAAGGGATGCGGGGCAGGAAGAGAGACGGGAATGTGAGGCAGAAAGAGAGACGGGAATGTGGGGAAGAAAGAGAGAAGGGATGTGGGGCAGGAAGAGAGACGGGAATGTGGGGCAGGAAGAGAGACGGGGATGTGGGGCAGGAAGAGAGACGGGAATGTGAGGCAGAAAGAGAGACGGGAATGTGGCGCAGGAAGAGAGAAGGGATGTGGGGCAGGAAGAGAGATCGGAATGTGGGGCAGGAAGAGAGACGGAAATGTGGAGCAGGAAGAGAGACGCTGATGTGGGGCAGGAAGAGAGATCGGAATGTGGGGCAGGAAGAGAGACGGAAATGTGGAGCAGGAAGAGAGACGCTGATGTGGGGCTGGAAGAGAGACGGGAATGTGGCGCAGGAAGAGAGAAGGGATGTGGGGCAGGAAGAGAGATCGGAATGTGGGGCAGGAAGAGAGACGGGGATGTGGGGCAGGAAGAAAGACCGGAATGTGGGGCAGGAAGAGAGACGGAAATGTGGGGCAGGAAGAGAGATCGGAATGCGGGGCAGGAAGAGAGAAGGGATGTGGGGCAGGAAGAGAGACGGAAATGTGGGGCAGGAAGAGAGATCGGAATGTGGGGCAAGAAGAGAGAAGGGATGTGGGGCAGGAAGAGAGAAGGGGTGCGGGGCAGGAAGAGAGACGGGAATGTGAGGCAGAAAGAGAGACGGGAATGTGGGGCAGGAAGAGAGAAGGGATGTGGGGCAGGAAGAGAGATCGGTATGTGGGGCAGGAAGAGAGACGGAAATGTGGAGCAGGAAGAGAGGCGGGGATGTGGGGCAGGAAGAGAGACGGGAATGTGGGGCAGGGAGAGAGAAGGGGTGTGGGGCAGGAAGACAGATCGGAATGTGGGGCAGGAAGAGAGAAGGGGTGCGGGGCAGGAAGAGAGACGGGAATGTGAGGCAGAAAGAGAGACGGGAATGTGGGGCAGGAAGAGAGAAGGGATGTGGGGCAGGAAGAGAGATCGGAATGTGGGGCAGGAAGAGAGACGGGAATGTGGGGAAGAAAGAGAGAAGGGATGTGGGGCAGGAAGAGAGATCGGAGTGTGGGGCAGGAAGGAAGAACGGAATGTGGGGCAGGAAGAGAGACGGGAATGTGGGGCAGGAAGAGAGACGGGAATGTGGGGCAGGCAGAGAGACGGGAATGTGGGGCAGGAAGAGAGACGTGGATGTGGGGCAGGAAGAGAGACGGGAATGTGAGGCAGAAAGAGAGACGGGAATGTGGGGCAGGAATAGAGAAGGGATGTGGGGCAGGAAGAGAGAAGGGATGCGGGGCAGGAAGAGAGACGGGAATGTGAGGCAGAAAGAGAGACGGGAATGTGGGGAAGAAAGAGAGAAGGGATGTGGGGCAGGAAGAGAGGCGGGAATGTGGGGCAGGAAGAGAGACGGGGATGTGGGGCAGGAAGAGAGACGGGAATGTGAGGCAGAAAGAGAGACGGGAATGTGGCGCAGGAAGAGAGAAGGGATGTGGGGCAGGAAGAGAGATCGGAATGTGGGGCAGGAAGAGAGACGGAAATGTGGAGCAGGAAGAGAGACGCTGATGTGGGGCAGGAAGAGAGATCGGAATGTGGGGCAGGAAGAGAGACGGAAATGTGGAGCAGGAAGAGAGACGCTGATGTGGGGCAGGAAGAGAGACGGGAATGTGGCGCAGGAAGAGAGAAGGGATGTGGGGCAGGAAGAGAGATCGGAATGTGGGGCAGGAAGAGAGACGGGGATGTGGGGCAGGAAGAAAGACCGGAATGTGGGGCAGGAAGAGAGACGGAAATGTGGGGCAGGAAGAGAGATCGGAATGCGGGGCAGGAAGAGAGAAGGGATGTGGGGCAGGAAGAGAGACGGAAATGTGGGGCAGGAAGAGAGATCGGAATGTGGGGCAGGAAGAGAGAAGGGATGTGGGGCAGGAAGAGAGAAGGGGTGCGGGGCAGGAAGAGAGACGGGAATGTGAGGCAGAAAGAGAGACGGGAATGTGGGGCAGGAAGAGAGAAGGGATGTGGGGCAGGAAGAGAGATCGGAATGTGGGGCAGGAAGAGAGACGGAAATGTGGAGCAGGAAGAGAGGCGGGGATGTGGGGCAGGAAGAGAGACGGGAATGTGGGGCAGGGAGAGAGAAGGGGTGTGGGGCAGGAAGACAGATCGGAATGTGGGGCAGGAAGAGAGAAGGGGTGCGGGGCAGGAAGAGAGACGGGAATGTGAGGCAGAAAGAGAGACGGGAATGTGGGGCAGGAAGAGAGAAGGGATGTGGGGCAGGAAGAGAGATCGGAATGTGGGGCAGGAAGAGAGACGGAAATGTGGAGCAGGAAGAGAGACGGGGATGTGGGGCAGGAAAAGAGACCGGAATGTGGGGCAGGAAGAGAGACGGGAATGTGGAGCAGGAAGAGAGACGGGGATGTGGGGCTGAAAGAGAGATCGGAATGTGGGGCAGGAAGAGAGACCGAAATGTGGAGCAGGAAGAGAGACGGGGATGTGGGGCTGGAAGAGAGACGGGAATGTGGGGCAGGAAGAGAGAAGGGGTGTGGGGCAGGAAGAGAGATCGGAATGTGGGGCAGGAAGAGAGACGGAAATGTGGAGCAGGAAGAGAGACGGGAATGTGGGGCAGGAAGAGAGAAGGGGTGTGGGGCAGAAAGAGAGATCGGAATGTGGGGCAGGAAGAGAGACGGGAATGTGGGGCAGGAAGAGAGAAGCGATGTGGGGCAGGAAGAGAGATCGGAATGTGGGGCAGGAAGAGAGACGGAAATGTGGAGCAGGAAGGGAGACGGGGATGTGGGGCAGGAAGAGAGACGGGAATGTGGGGCAGGAAGAGAGAAGGGATGTGGGGCAGGAAGAGAGATCGGAATGTGGGGCAGGAAGAGAGACGGAAATGTGGAGCAGGAAGAGAGACGGGGATGTGGGGCAGGAAAAGAGACCGGAATGTGGGGCAGGAAGAGAGACGGAAATGTGGAGCAGGAAGAGAGACGGGGATGTGGGGCAGGAAGAGAGACCGGAATGTGGGGCAGGAAGAGAGACGGGGATGTGGAACATTAAGAGAGACAGGGATGTGGGCAGAAAGAGAGACGGGAATGTGGGGCAGGCAGAGAGACGGGAATGTGGGGCAGGAAGAGAGACGGAAATGTGGAGCAGGAAGAGAGACGGGGATGTGGGGCAGGAAGAGAGACGGGAATGTGGGGCAGGCAGAAAGACGGGAATGTGGGGCAGGAAAAGAGACGGGGATGTGGGGCAGGAAGAGAGACGGGAATGTGAGGCAGAAAGAGAGACGGGAATGTGGCGCAGGAAGAGAGAAGGGATGTGGGGCAGGAAGAGAGATCGGAATGTGGAGCAGGAAGAGAGACGGAAATGTGGAGCAGGAAGAGAGACGCTGATGTGGGGCAGGAAGAGAGATCGGAATGTGGGGCAGGAAGAGAGACGGAAATGTGGAGCAGGAAGAGAGACGCTGATGTGGGGCAGGAAGAGAGACGGGAATGTGGCGCAGGAAGAGAGAAGGGATGTGGGGCAGGAAGAGAGATCGGAATGTGGGGCAGGAAGAGAGACGGGGATGTGGGGCAGGAAGAAAGACCGGAATGTGGGGCAGGAAGAGAGACGGAAATGTGGGGCAGGAAGAGAGATCGCAATGTGGGGCAGGAAGAGAGAAGGGATGTGGGGCAGGAAGAGAGACGGAAATGTGGGGCAGGAAGAGAGATCGGAATGTGGGGCAGGAAGAGAGAAGGGATGTGGGGCAGGAAGAGAGAAGGGGTGCGGGGCAGGAAGAGAGACGGGAATGTGAGGCAGAAAGAGAGACGGGAATGTGGGGCAGGAAGAGAGAAGGGATGTGGGGCAGGAAGAGAGATCGGAATGTGGGGCAGGAAGAGAGACGGAAATGTGGAGCAGGAAGAGAGGCGGGGATGTGGGGCAGGAAGAGAGACGGGAATGTGGGGCAGGGAGAGAGAAGGGGTGTGGGGCAGGAAGAGAGATCGGAATGTGGGGCAGGAAGAGAGAAGGGGTGCGGGGCAGGAAGAGAGACGGGAATGTGAGGCAGAAAGAGAGACGGGAATGTGGGGCAGGAAGAGAGAAGGGATGTGGGGCAGGAAGAGAGATCGGAATGTGGGGCAGGAAGAGAGACGGAAATGTGGAGCAGGAAGAGAGACGGGGATGTGGGGCAGGAAAAGAGACCGGAATGTGGGGCAGGAAGAGAGACGGGGATGTCGGGCAGGAAAAGAGACCGGAATGTGGGGCAGGAAGAGAGACCGAAATGTGGAGCAGGAAGAGAGACGGGGATGTGGGGCTGGAAGAGAGACGGGAATGTGGGGCAGGAAGAGAGAAGGGGTGTGGGGCAGGAAGAGAGATCGGAATGTGGGGCAGGAAGAGAGACGGAAATGTGGAGCAGGAAGAGAGACGGGAATGTGGGGCAGGAAGAGAGAAGGGGTGTGGGGCAGAAAGAGAGATCGGAATGTGGGGCAGGAAGAGAGACGGGAATGTGGGGCAGGAAGAGAGAAGCGATGTGGGGCAGGAAGAGAGATCGGAATGTGGGGCAGGAAGAGAGACGGAAATGTGGAGCAGGAAGAGAGACGGGGATGTGGGGCAGGAAGAGAGACGGGAATGTGGGGCAGGAAGAGAGAAGGGATGTGGGGCAGGAAGAGAGATCGGAATGTGGGGCAGGAAGAGAGACGGAAATGTGGAGCAGGAAGAGAGACGGGGATGTGGGGCAGGAAAAGAGACCGGAATGTGGGGCAGGAAGAGAGACGGGGATGTGGAACATTAAGAGAGACAGGGATGTGGGCAGGAAGAGAGACGGGAATGTGGGGCAGGCAGAGAGACGGGAATGTGGGGCAGGAAGAGAGACGGAAATGTGGAGCAGGAAGAGAGACGGGGATGTGGGGCAGGAAGAGAGACGGGAATGTGGGGCAGGCAGAAAGACGGGAATGTGGGGCAGGAAAAGAGACGGGGATGTGGGGCAGGAAGAGAGACGGGAATGTGAGGCAGAAAGAGAGACGGGAATGTGGCGCAGGAAGAGAGAAGGGATGTGGGGCAGGAAGAGAGATCGGAATGTGGGGCAGGAAGAGAGACGGAAATGTGGAGCAGGAAGAGAGACGCTGATGTGGGGCAGGAAGAGAGATCGGAATGTGGGGCAGGAAGAGAGACGGAAATGTGGAGCAGGAAGAGAGACGCTGATGTGGGGCAGGAAGAGAGACGGGAATGTGGCGCAGGAAGAGAGAAGGGATGTGGGGCAGGAAGAGAGATCGGAATGTGGGGCAGGAAGAGAGACGGGGATGTGGGGCAGGAAGAAAGACCGGAATGTGGGGCAGGAAGAGAGACGGAAATGTGGGGCAGGAAGAGAGATCGGAATGTGGGGCAGGAACAGAGAAGGGATGTGGGGCAGGAAGAGAGACGGAAATGTGGGGCAGGAAGAGAGATCGGAATGTGGGGCAGGAAGAGAGAAGGGATGTGGGGCAGGAAGAGAGAAGGGGTGCGGGGCAGGAAGAGAGACGGGAATGTGAGGCAGAAAGAGAGACGGGAATGTGGGGCAGGAAGAGAGAAGGGATGTGGGGCAGGAAGAGAGATCGGAATGTGGGGCAGGAAGAGAGACGGAAATGTGGAGCAGGAAGAGAGGCGGGGATGTGGGGCAGGAAGAGAGACGGGAATGTGGGGCAGGGAGAGAGAAGGGGTGTGGGGCAGGAAGAGAGATCGGAATGTAGGGCAGGAAGAGAGAAGGGGTGCGGGGCAGGAAGAGAGACGGGAATGTGAGGCAGAAAGAGAGACGGGAATGTGGGGCAGGAAGAGAGAAGGGATGTGGGGCAGGAAGAGAGATCGGAATGTGGGGCAGGAAGAGAGACGGAAATGTGGAGCAGGAAGAGAGACGGGGATGTGGGGCAGGAAAAGAGACCGGAATGTGGGGCAGGAAGAGAGACCGAAATGTGGAGCAGGAAGAGAGACGGGGATGTGGGGCTGGAAGAGAGACCGGAATGTGGCGCAGGAAGAGAGACGGGGATGTGGAACATTAAGAGAGACAGGGATGTGGGCAGGAAGAGAGACGGGAATGTTGGGCAGGCAGAGAGACGGGAATGTGGGGCAGGAAGAGAGACGGAAATGTGGAGCAGGAAGAGAGACGGGGATGTGGGGCAGGAAGAGAGACGGGAATGTGGGGCAGGCAGAGAGACGGGAATGTGGGGCAGGAAAAAAGATGGGGATGTGGGGCAGGAAGAGAGACGGGAATATGAGGCAGAAAGAGAAACCGGAATGTGGGGCAGGAAGAGAGAAGGGATGTGGGGCAGGAAGAGAGACGGGAATGTGAGGCAGAAAGAGAGACGGCGATGTGGGGCAGGAAGAGAGAAGGGATGTGGGGCAGGAAGAGAGAAGGGGTGCGGGGCAGGAAGAGAGACGGGAATGTGAGGCAGAAAGAGAGACGGGAATGTGGGGCAGGAAGAGAGAAGGGATGTGGGGCAGGAAGAGAGATCGGAATGTGGGGCAGGAAGAGAGACGCAAATGTGGAGCAGGAAGAGAGGCGGGGATGTGGGGCAGGAAGAGAGACGGGAATGTGGGGCAGGAAGAGAGAAGGGGTGTGGGGCAGGAAGAGAGATCGGAATGTGGGGCAGGAAGAGAGACGGAAATGTGGAGCAGGAAGAGAGACGGGGATGTGGGGCAGGAAAAGAGACGGGAATGTGGGGCAGGAAGAGAGAAGGGGTGTGGGGCAGGAAGAGAGATCGGAATGTGGGGCAGGAAGAGAGACGGGAATGTGGGGCAGGAAGAGAGAAGCGATGTGGGGCAGGAAGAGAGATCGGAATGTGGGGCAGGAAGAGAGACGGAAATGTGGAGCAGGAAGAGAGACGGGGATGTGGGGCAGGAAGAGAGACGGGAATGTGGGGCAGGAAGAGAGAAGGAATGTGGGGCAGGAAGAGAGATCGGAATGTGGGGCAGGAAGAGAGACGGAAATGTGGAGCAGGAAGAGAGACGGGGATGTGGGGCAGGAAAAGAGACCGGAATGTGGGGCAGGAAGAGAGACGGAAATGTGGAGCAGGAAGAGAGACGGGGATGTGGGGCAGGAAGAGAGACCGGAATGTGGGGCAGGCAGAGAGACGGGAATGTGGAGCAGGAAGAGAGACGGGGATGTGGGGCAGGAAGAGAGACGGGAATGTGGGGCAGGCAGAAAGACGGGAATGTGGGGCAGGAAAAGAGACGGGGATGTGGGGCAGGAAGAGAGACGGGAATGTGAGGCAGAAATAGAGACGGGAATGTGGCGCAGGAAGAGAGAAGGGATGTGGGGCAGGAAGAGAGATCGGAATGTGGGGCAGGAAGAGAGACGGAAATGTGGAGCAGGAAGAGAGACGCTGATGTGGGGCAGGAAGAGAGATCGGAATGTGGGGCAGGAAGAGAGACGGAAATGTGGAGCAGGAAGAGAGACGCTGATGTGGGGCAGGAAGAGAGACGGGAATGTGGCGCAGGAAGAGAGAAGGGATGTGGGGCAGGAAGAGAGATCGGAATGTGGGGCAGGAAGAGAGACGGGGATGTGGGGCAGGAAGAAAGACCGGAATGTGGGGCAGGAAGAGAGACGGAAATGTGGAGCAGGAAGAGAGATCGGAATGTGGGGCAGGAAGGGAGACCGGAATGTGGGGCAGGAAGAGAGACGGGAATGTGGGGCAGGAAGAGAGACGGGAATGTGGGGCAGGCAGAGAGACGGGGATGTGGGGCAGGAAGAAAGACCGGAATGTGGGGCAGAAAGAGAGACGGAAATGTGGGGCAGGAAGAGAGATCGGAATGTGGGGCAGGAAGAGAGAAGGGATGTGGGGCAGGAAGAGAGACGGAAATGTGGAGCAGGAAGAGAGACGGGGATGTGGGGCAGGAAGAGAGACCGAAATGTGGGGCAGGAAGAGAGACGGGGATGTGGAACATTAAGAGAGACAGGGATGTGGGCAGGAAGAGAGACGGGAATGTGGGGCAGGCAGAGAGACGGGAATGTGGGGCAGGAAGAGAGACGGAAATGTGGAGCAGGAAGAGAGACGGGGATGTGGGGCAGGAAGAGAGACGGGAATGTGGAGCAGGCAGAAAGACGGGAATGTGGGGCAGGAAAAGAGACGGGGATGTGGGGCAGGAAGAGAGACGGGAATGTGAGGCAGAAAGAGGGAGGGGAATGTGGCGCAGGAAGAGAGAAGGGATGTGGGGCAGGAAGAGAGATCGGAATGTGGGGCAGGAAGAGAGACGGAAATGTGGAGCAGGAAGAGAGACGCTGATGTGGGGCAGGAAGAGAGATCGGAATGTGGGGCAGGAAGAGAGACGGAAATGTGGAGCAGGAAGAGAGACGCTGATGTGGGGCAGGAAGAGAGACGGGAATGTGGCGCTGGAAGAGAGAAGGGATGTGGGGCAGGAAGAGAGATCGGAATGTGGGGCAGGAAGAGAGACGGGGATGTGGGGCAGGAAGAAAGACCGGAATGTGGGGCAGGAAGAGAGACGGAAATGTGGGGCAGGAAGAGAGATCGGAATGTGGGGCAGGAAGAGAGAAGGGATGTGGGGCAGGAAGAGAAAAGGGGTGTGGGGCAGGAAGAGAGATCGGAATGTGGGGCAGGAAGAGAGAAGGGGTGCGGGGCAGGAAGAGAGACGGGAATGTGAGGCAGAAAGAGAGACGGGAATGTGGGGCAGGAAGAGAGAAGGGATGTGGGGCAGGAAGAGAGATTGGAATGTGGGGCAGGAAGAGAGACGGAAATGTGGAGCAGGAAGAGAGACGGGGATGTGGGGCAGGAAGAGAGACGGGAATGTGGGGCAGGCAGAAAGACGGGAATGTGGGGCAGGAAAAGAGACGGGGATGTGGGGCAGGAAGAGAGACGGGAATGTGAGGCAGAAATAGAGACGGGAATGTGGCGCAGGAAGAGAGAAGGGATGTGGGGCAGGAAGAGAGATCGGAATGTGGGGCAGGAAGAGAGACGGAAATGTGGAGCAGGAAGAGAGACGCTGATGTGGGGCAGGAAGAGAGATCGGAATGTGGGGCAGGAAGATAGACGGAAATGTGGAGCAGGAAGAGAGACGCTGATGTGGGGCAGGAAGAGAGACGGGAATGTGGCGCAGGAAGAGAGAAGGGATGTGGGGCAGGAAGAGAGATCGGAATGTGGGGCACGAAGAGAGACGGGGATGTGGGGCAGGAAGAAAGACCGGAATGTGGGGCAGGAAGAGAGACGGAAATGTGGAGCAGGAAGAGAGATCGGAATGTGGGGCAGGAAGGGAGACCGGAATGTGGGGCAGGAAGAGAGACGGGAATGTGGGGCAGGAAGAGAGACGGGAATGTGGGGCAGGCAGAGAGACGGGGATGTGGGGCAGGAAGAAAGACCGGAATGTGGGGCAGGAAGAGAGACGGAAATGTGGGGCAGGAAGAGAGATCGGAATGTGGGGCAGGAAGAGAGAAGGGATGTGGGGCAGGAAGAGAGACGGAAATGTGGGGCAGGAAGAGAGATCGGAATGTGGGGCAGGAAGAGAGAAGGGATGTGGGGCAGGAAGAGAGAAGGGATGCGGGGCAGGAAGAGAGACGGGAATGTGAGGCAGAAAGAGAGACGGGAATGTGGGGCAGGAAGAGAGAAGGGATGTGGGGCAGGAAGAGAGAAGGGATGCGGGGCAGGAAGAGAGACGGGAATGTGAGGCAGAAAGAGAGACGGGAATGTGGGGAAGAAAGAGAGAAGGGATGTGGGGCAGGAAGAGAGATCAGAATGTGGGGCAGGAAGGAAGAACGGAATGTGGGGCAGGAAGAGAGACGGGAATGTGGGGCAGGAAGAGAGACGGGAATGTGGGGCAGGCAGAGAGACGGGAATGTGGGGCAGGAAGAGAGACGTGGATGTGGGGCAGGAAGAGAGACGGGAATGTGAGGCAGAAAGAGAGAAGGGAATGTGGGGCAGGAATAGAGAAGGGATGTGGGGCAGGAAGAGAGAAGGGATGCGGGGCAGGAAGAGAGACGGGAATGTGAGGCAGAAAGAGAGACGGGAATGTGGGGAAGAAATAGAGAAGGGATGTGGGGCAGGAAGAGAGACGGGAATGTGGGGCAGGAAGAGAGACGGGGATGTGGGGCAGGAAGAGAGACGGGAATGTGAGGCAGAAAGAGAGACGGGAATGTGGCGCAGGAAGAGAGAAGGGATGTGGGGCAGGAAGAGAGATCGGAATGTGGGGCAGGAAGAGAGACGGAAATGTGGAGCAGGAAGAGAGACGCTGATGAGGGGCAGGAAGAGAGATCGGAATGTGGGGCAGGAAGAGAGACGGAAATGTGGAGCAGGAAGAGAGACGCTGATGTGGGGCAGGAAGAGAGACGGGAATGTGGCGCAGGAAGAGAGAAGGGATGTGGGGCAGGAAGAGAGATCGGAATGTGGGGCAGGAAGAGAGACGGGGATGTGGGGCAGGAAGAAAGACCGGAATGTCGGGCAGGAAGAGAGACGGAAATGTGGGGCAGGAAGAGAGATCGGAATGTGGGGCAGGAAGAGAGAAGGGATGTGGGGCAGGAAGAGAGACGGAAATGTGGGGCAGGAAGAGAGATCGGAATGTGGGGCAGGAAGAGGGATGTGGGGCAGGAAGAGAGAAGGGGTGCGGGGCAGGAAGAGAGACGGGAATGTGAGGCAGAAAGAGAGACGGGAATGTGGGGCAGGAAGAGAGAAGGGATGTGGGGCAGGAAGAGAGATCGGAATGTGGGGCAGGAAGAGAGACGGAAATGTGGAGCAGGAAGAGAGGCGGGGATGTGGGGCAGGAAGAGAGACGGGAATGTGGGGCAGGGAGAGAGAAGGGGTGTGGGGCAGGAAGACAGATCGGAATGTGGGGCAGGAAGACAGATCGGAATGTGGGGCAGGAAGAGAGAAGGGGTGCGGGGCAGGAAGAGAGACGGGAATGTGAGGCGGAAAGAGAGACGGGAATGTGGGGCAGGAAGAGAGAAGGGATGTGGGGCAGGAAAAGAGACCGGAATGTGGGGCAGGAAGAGAGACCGAAATGTGGAGCAGGAAGAGAGACGGGGATGTGGGGCTGGAAGAGAGACGGGAATGTGGGGCAGGAAGAGAGAAGGGGTGTGGGGCAGGAAGAGAGATCGGAATGTGGGGCAGGAAGAGAGACGGAAATGTGGAGCAGGAAGAGAGACGGGAATGTGGGGCAGGAAGAGAGAAGGGGTGTGGGGCAGAAAGAGAGATCGGAATGTGGGGCAGCAAGAGAGACGGGAATGTGGGGCAGGAAGAGAGAAGCGATGTGGGGCAGGAAGAGAGATCGGAATGTGGGGCAGGAAGAGAGACGGAAATGTGGAGCAGGAAGAGAGACGGGGATGTGGGGCAGGAAGAGAGACGGGAATGTGGGGCAGGAAGAGAGAAGGGATGTGGGGCAGGAAGAGAGATCGGAATGTGGGGCAGGAAGAGAGACGGAAATGTGGAGCAGGAAGAGAGACGGGGATGTGGGGCAGGAAAAGAGACCGGAATGTGGGGCAGGAAGAGAGACGGGGATGTGGAACATTAAGAGAGACAGGGATGTGGGCAGGAAGAGAGACGGGAATGTGGGGCAGGCAGAGAGACGGGAATGTGGGGCAGGAAGAGAGACGGAAATGTGGAGCAGGAAGAGAGACGGGGATGTGGGGCAGGAAGAGAGACGGGAATGTGGGGCAGGCAGAAAGACGGGAATGTGGGGCAGGAAAAGAGACGGGGATGTGGGGCAGGAAGAGAGACGGGAATGTGAGGCAGAAAGAGAGACGGGAATGTGGCGCAGGAAGAGAGAAGGGATGTGGGGCAGGAAGAGAGATCGGAATGTGGGGCAGGAAGAGAGACGGGGATGTGGGGCAGGAAGAAAGACCGGAATGTGGGGCAGGAAGAGAGACGGAAATGTGGGGCAGGAAGAGAGATCGGAATGTGGGGCAGGAAGAGAGAAGGGATGTGGGGCAGGAAGAGAGACGGAAATGTGGGGCAGGAAGAGAGACGGAAATGTGGAGCAGGAAGAGAGACGGGGATGTGGGGCAGGAAGAGAGACGGGAATGTGGGGCAGGAAGAGAGAAGGGATGTGGGGCAGGAAGAGAGATCGGAATGTGGGGCAGGAAGAGAGACGGAAATGTGGAGCAGGAAGAGAGACGGGGATGTGGGGCAGGAAAAGAGACCGGAATGTGGGGCAGGAAGAGAGACGGAAATGTGGAGCAGGAAGAGAGACGGGGATGTGGGGCAGGAAGAGAGACCGGAATGTGGGGCAGGAAGAGAGACGGGGATGTGGAACATTAAGAGAGACAGGGATGTGGGCAGGAAGAGAGACGGGAATGTGGGGCAGGCAGAGAGACGGGAATGTGGGGCAGGAAGAGAGACGGAAATGTGGAGCAGGAAGAGAGACGGGGATGTGGGGCAGGAAGAGAGACGGGAATGTGGGGCAGGCAGAAAGACGGGAATGTGGGGCAGGAAAAGAGACGGGGATGTGGGGCAGGAAGAGAGACGGGAATGTGAGGCAGAAAGAGAGACGGGAATGTGGCGCAGGAAGAGAGAAGGGATGTGGGGCAGGAAGAGAGATCGGAATGTGGGGCAGGAAGAGAGACGGGGATGTGGGGCAGGAAGAAAGACCGGAATGTGGGGCAGGAAGAGAGACGGAAATGTGGGGCAGGAAGAGAGATCGGAATGTGGGGCAGGAAGAGAGAAGGGATGTGGGGCAGGAAGAGAGACGGAAATGTGGGGCAGGAAGAGAGATCGGAATGTGGGGCAGGAAGAGAGAAGGGATGTGGGGCAGGAAGAGAGAAGGGGTGCGGGGCAGGAAGAGAGACGGGAATGTGAGGCAGAAAGAGAGACGGGAATGTGGGGCAGGAAGAGAGACGGAAATGTGGAGCAGGAAGAGAGGCGGGGATGTGGGGCAGGAAGAGAGACGGGAATGTGGGGCAGGGAGAGAGAAGGGGTGTGGGGCAGGAAGAGAGATCGGAATGTGGGGCAGGAAGAGAGAAGGGGTGCGGGGCAGGAAGAGAGACGGGAATGTGAGGCAGAAAGAGAGACGGGAATGTGGGGCAGGAAGAGAGAAGGGATGTGGGGCAGGAAGAGAGATCGGAATGTGGGGCAGGAAGAGAGACGGAAATGTGGAGCAGGAAGAGAGACGGGGATGTGGGGCAGGAAAAGAGACCGGAATGTGGGGCAGGAAGAGAGACCGAAATGTGGAGCAGAAAGAGAGACGGGGATGTGGGGCTGGAAGAGAGACCGGAATGTGGCGCAGGAAGAGAGACGGGGATGTGGAACATTAAGAGAGACAGGGATGTGGGCAGGAAGAGAGACGGGAATGTGGGGCAGGCAGAGAGACGGGAATGTGGGGCAGGAAGAGAGACGGAAATGTGGAGCAGGAAGAGAGACGGGGATGTGGGGCAGGAAGAGAGATGGGAATGTGGGGCAGGCAGAGAGACGGGAATGTGGGGCAGGAAAAAAGATGGGGATGTGGGGCAGGAAGAGAGACGGGAATATGAGGCAGAAAGAGAAACGGGAATGTGGGGCAGGAAGAGAGAAGGGATGTGGGGCAGGAAGAGAGACGGGAATGTGAGGCAGAAAGAGAGACGGCGATGTGGGGCAGGAACAGAGAAGGGATGTGGGGCAGGAAGAGAGAAGGGGTGCGGGGCAGGAAGAGAGACGGGAATGTGAGGCAGAAAGAGAGACGGGAATGTGGGGCAGGAAGAGAGAAGGGATGTGGGGCAGGAAGAGAGATCGGAATGTGGGGCAGGAAGAGAGACGGGAATGTGGGGCAGGAAGAGAGAAGGGGTGTGGGGCAGGAAGAGAGATCGGAATGTGGGGCAGGAAGAGAGACGGAAATGTGGAGCAGGAAGAGAGACGGGGATGTGGGGCAGGAAAAGAGACGGGAATGTGGGGCAGGAAGAGAGAAGGGGTGTGGGGCAGGAAGAGAGATCGGAATGTGGGGCAGGAAGAGAGACGGGGATGTGGGGCAGGAAGAGAGACGGGAATGTGGGGCAGGAAGAGAGAAGGGGTGTGGGGCAGGAATAGAGATCGGAATGTGGGGCAGGAAGAGAGACGGAAATGTGGAGCAGGAAGAGAGACGGGGATGTGGGGCAGGAAAAGAGACGGGAATGTGGGGCAGGAAGAGAGAAGGGGTGTGGGGCAGGAAGAGAGATCGGAATGTGGGGCAGGAAGAGAGACGGGAATGTGGGGCAGGAAGAGAGAAGCGATGTGGGGCAGGAAGAGAGATCGGAATGTGGGGCAGGAAGAGAGACGGAAATGTGGAGCAGGAAGATAGACGGGGATGTGGGGCAGGAAGAGAGACGGGAATGTGGGGCAGGAAGAGAGAAGGAATGTGGGGCAGGAAGAGAGATCGGAATGTGGGGCAGGAAGAGAGACGGAAATGTGGAGCAGGAAGAGAGACGGGGATGTGGGGCAGGAAAAGAGACCGGAATGTGGGGCAGGAAGAGAGACGGAAATGTGGAGCAGGAAGAGAGACGGGGATGTGGGGCAGGAAGAGAGACCGGAATGTGGGGCAGGAAGAGAGACGGGGATGTGGAACATTAAGAGAGACAGGGATGTGGGCAGGAAGAGAGACGGGAATGTGGGGCAGGCAGAGAGACGGGAATGTGGAGCAGGAAGAGAGACGGGGATGTGGGGCAGGAAGACAGAAGGGAATGTGGGGCAGGCAGAAAGACGGGAATGTGGGGCAGGAAAAGAGACGGGGATGTGGGGCAGGAAGAGAGACGGGAATGTGAGGCAGAAATAGAGACGGGAATGTGGCGCAGGAAGAGAGAAGGGATGTGGGGCAGGAAGAGAGATCGGAATGTGGGGCAGGAAGAGAGACGGAAATGTGGAGCAGGAAGAGAGACGCTGATGTGGGGCAGGAAGAGAGATCGGAATGTGGGGCAGGAAGAGAGACGGAAATGTGGAGCAGGAAGAGAGACGCTGATGTGGGGCAGGAAGAGAGACGGGAATGTGGCGCAGGAAGAGAGAAGGGATGTGGGGCAGGAAGAGAGATCGGAATGTGGGGCACGAAGAGAGACGGGGATGTGGGGCAGGAAGAAAGACCGGAATGTGGGGCAGGAAGAGAGACGGAAATGTGGAGCAGGAAGAGAGATCGGAATGTGGGGCAGGAAGGGAGACCGGAATGTGGGGCAGGAAGAGAGACGGGAATGTGGGGCAGGAAGAGAGACGGGAATGTGGGGCAGGCAGAGAGACGGGGATGTGGGGCAGGAAGAAAGACCGGAATGTGGGGCAGGAAGAGAGACGGAAATGTGGGGCAGGAAGAGAGATCGGAATGTGGGGCAGGAAGAGAGAAGGGATGTGGGGCAGGAAGAGAGACGGAAATGTGGGGCAGGAAGAGAGATCGGAATGTGGGGCAGGAAGAGAGAAGGGATGTGGGGCAGGAAGAGAGAAGGGATGCGGGGCAGGAAGAGAGACGGGAATGTGAGGCAGAAAGAGAGACGGGAATGTGGGGCAGGAAGAGAGAAGGGATGTGGGGCAGGAAGAGAGAAGGGATGCGGGGCAGGAAGAGAGACGGGAATGTGAGGCAGAAAGAGAGACGGGAATGTGGGGAAGAAAGAGAGAAGGGATGTGGGGCAGGAAGAGAGATCGGAATGTGGGGCAGGAAGGAAGAACGGAATGTGGGGCAGGAAGAGAGACGGGAATGTGGGGCAGGAAGAGAGACGGGAATGTGGGGCAGGCAGAGAGACGGGAATGTGGGGCAGGAAGAGAGACGTGGATGTGGGGCAGGAAGAGAGACGGGAATGTGAGGCAGAAAGAGAGACGGGAATGTGGGGCAGGAATAGAGAAGGGATGTGGGGCAGGAAGAGAGAAGGGATGCGGGGCAGGAAGAGAGACGGGAATGTGAGGCAGAAAGAGAGACGGGAATGTGGGGAAGAAAGAGAGAAGGGATGTGGGGCAGGAAGAGAGACGGGAATGTGGGGCAGGAAGAGAGAAGGGATGTGGGGCAGGAGGAGAGAAGGGATGCGGGGCAGGAAGAGAGACGGGAATGTGAGGCAGAAAGAGAGACGGGAATGTGGGGAAGAAAGAGAGAAGGGATGTGGGGCAGGAAGAGAGACGGGAATGTGGGGCAGGAAGAGAGACGGGGATGTGGGGCAGGAAGAGAGACGGGAATGTGATGCAGAAAGAGAGACGGGAATGTGGGGCAGGAAGAGAGAAGGGATGTGGGGCAGGAAGAGAGAGGGGGATGTGGGGCAGGAAGAGAGATCGGAATGTGGGGCAGGAAGGGAGACCGGAATGTGGGGCAGGAAGAGAGACGGGAATGTGGGGCAGGAAGAGAGATGGGAATGTGGGGCAGGCAGGGAGAAGGGAATGTGGGGCAGGAAGAGAGACGTGGATGTGGGGCAGGAAGAGAGACGGGAATGTGAGGCAGAAAGAGAGACGGGAATATGGGGCAGGAATAGAGAAGGGATGTGGGGCAGGAAGAGAGAAGGGATGCGCGGCAGGAAGAGAGACGGGAATGTGAGGCAGAAAGAGAGACGGGACTGTGTGGAAGAAAGAGAGAAGGGATGTGGGGCAGGAAGAGACACGGGAATGTGGGGCAGGAAGAGAGACGGGGATGTGGGGCAGGAAGAGAGACGGGAATGTGGGGCAGGAAGAGAGAAGGGATGTGGGGCAGGAAGAGAGATCGGAATGTGGGGCAGGAAGAGAGACGGAAATGTGGAGCAGGAAGAGAGACGGGGATGTGGGGCAGGAAAAGAGACCGGAATGTGGGGCAGGAAGAGAGACGGAAATGTGGAGCAGGAAGAGAGACGGGGATGTGGGGCAGGAAGAGAGATCGGAATGTGGGGCAGGAAGAGAGACCGGAATGTGGGGCAGGAAGAGAGACGGGAATGTGGGGCAGGAAGAGAGACGGGAATGTGGGGCAGAAAGAGACGGTAATGTGGGGCAGGAAGAGAGACGGGAATGTGGGGCAGGAAGAGAGACGGAAATGTAGGGCAGGAAGAGAGACGGGAATGTGGGGCAGGAAGAGAGACGGGAATGTGGGGCAGGTAGAGAGACGGAAATGTGGGGCAGGAAGAGAGACGGGAATGTGAGGCAGGAAGAGAGATGGGAATGTGAGGCAGAAAGAGAGACGGGAATGTGGGTCAGGGAAGAGCGAAGGTATGTGGGGCAGGAAGAGAGAAGGGATGCGGGGCAGGAAGAGAGACGGGAATGTGAGGCAGAAAGAGAGACGGGAATGTGGGGCAGGAAGAGAGAAGGGATGTGGGGGAGGAAGAGAGACGGGAATGTGGGGCAGGAAGAGAGACGGGGATGTGGGGCAGGAAGAGAGATGGGAATGTGAGGCAGAAAGAGAGACGGGAATGTAGTGCAGGAAGAGAGAAGGGATGTGGGGCAGGAAGAGAGAAGCGATGCGGGGCAGGAAGAGAGACGGGAATGTGAGGCAGAAAGAGAGACGGGAATGTGGGGCAGGAAGAGAGAAAGGATGTGGGGCAGGAAGAGAGACGGGGATGTGGGGCAGGAAGAGAGATCGGAATGTGGGGCAGGAAGAGAGAGCGGAATGTGGGGCAGGAAGAGAGACGGGAATGTGGGGCAGGAAGAGAGACGGGGATGTGGGGCAGGAAGAGAGACGGTGATGTGGGGCAGGAAGAGAGACGGGAATGTGGGACAGGAAGAGAGACGGAAATGTGGAGCAGGAAGAGAGAGGGGATGTGGGGCAGGAAGAGAGACGGGGATGTGGGGCAGAAAGAGACGGGAATGCGGGGCAGGAAGAGAGACGGGGATGTGGGGCAGGAAGAGAGACAAGAATGTGGGGCAGGAAGAAAGACGAGAATCTGGGGCAGGAAGAGAGACTGGGATGTGGGGCAGGAAGAGAGACGGGGATGTGGGGCAAGAAGAGAGACGGGAATGTGGGGCAAGAAGAGAGACGGGAATGTGGGGCAGGAAGAGAGACGGGGATGTGGGGCAGGAAGAGAGACGGGACTGTGGGGCAGGAAGTGAGACGGGAATGTGGGGCAGGAAGAGAGACGGGGATGTGGGGCAGGAAGAGAGACGGGAATGTGGGGCAGGAAGGGAGGCGGAAATGTGGGGCAGAAAGAGAGACGGGAATGTGGTGCAGAAAGAGAGACGGAAATGTGGGGCAGGAAGAGAGACGGGAATGTGGGGCAGGAAGAGAGACGGGAATGTGGGGCAGGTAGAGAGACGGAAATGTGGGGCAGGAAGAGAGACGGGAATGTGAGGCAGGAAGAGAGATGGGATGTGGGGCAGGAAGAGAGATCGGAATGTGGGGCAGGAAGAGAGACCGGGGTGTGGGGCAGGAAGAGAGACGGAAATGTGGGGCAGGAAGAGAGACGGGAATGTGGGGCAGGAAGAGAGACGGGGATGTGGGGCAGGAAGAGAGATGGCAATGCGGGGCGGGAAGAATGTCCCTTTGATTAGCCTCGGCTGATACTGGTACCCACGGAATGTCTCTTTAATTAACTGCGACTGACACTGGTACACTTGGAATGTCCCTTTGATTAGCCCTCAGTTACACTGGCACACAAAGAATGTCCCTTTAATTAGCCTTGGGTTACACTGGTACACAAGGAATGTCCCACCTTAATTAGCCTTGAGTTACACTGGTACGCAAGGAATGTCCCTTTAATTAGCCTTGGGTTACACTGGTACACAAGGAATGTCCCACCTTAATTAACCTAGAGTTACACTGGTACACAAGGAATGTCCCTTTAATTAGCCTTGGGTTACACTGGTACACAAGGAATGTCCCTTTAATTAGCCTTGGGTTACGCTGGTACACAAGGAATGTCCCACCTTAATTAGCCTTTAGTTACACTGGTACACAAGGAATGTCCCTTTAATTAGTCTTGAGTTACACTGGTGCACAAGGAATGTCCCACCTTAATTAGCCTTAAGTTACACTGATACACAAGGAATGTCCCACCTTAATTAGCTCTAAGTTACACTGGTACACAAGGAATGTCCCTTTAATTAGCCTTGGGTTACACTGGTACACAAGGAATGTCCCTTTAATTAACCTTGACTGACTCTGGTACACAAGGAATGTCCCACCTTAATTAGCCTTGAGTTACACTGGTACACAAGGAATGTCTCTTTAATTAGTCTTGAGTTACACTGGTGCACAAGGAATGTCCAACCTTAATTAGCCTTAAGTTACACTGATACACAAGGAATGTCCCACCTTAATTAGCCTTGAGTTACACTGGTACACAAAGAATGTCCCACCTTTATTAACCTTGAGTTACACTGGTACACAAGGAATGTCCCTTTAATTAGCCTTGACTGACACTGGTACACAAAGAATGCCCCTTTAATTAGCCTTGGGTTAGACTGGTACACAAGGAATGTCCCACCTTAATTAACCTTGACAGACACTGGTACACAAGGAATGTCCCTTTAATTAGGCTTGACTGACACTGGTACACAATGAATGTCCCACCTTTATTAGCCTTGAGTTACACTGGTACACAAGGAATGTCCCTTTAATTAGCCCTGAGTTGCACTGGTACACAAGGCATGTCCCACCTTAATTAGCCTTGGGTTACACTGGTACACAAGGAATGTCCCTTTAATTAGTCTTGACTGACTCTGGTACACGAGGAATGTCCCACCTTAATTAGCCTTGAGTTACCCTGGTACACAAGGAATGTCCCTTTAATTAGCCTTGAGTTACACTGGTACACAACGAATGTCCCTTTAATTAGCCTTGACTGACACTGGTACACAAGGAATGGCCCACCTTAATTAGCCTTGAGTTACACTGGCACACAAGGAATGTCCCTTTGATTAGCCTTGGGTTACACTGGTACACAAGGAATGTCCCACCTTCATTGGGCTTGAGTTACACTGGTACACAAGGAATGTCCCACCTTAATTTCCCTTTAGTTACACTGTTACACAAGGAATGTCCCACCTTAATTAGCCTTAAGTTACACTGGTACTCAAGGAATGCCCCACATTAATTAGCCTTGGGTTACACTGGTACACAAGGAATGTCCCACCTTAATTAGCCTTAGGTTACACTGGTACACAAGGAATGTCCCACCTTAATTAGCCTCGAGTTACACTGGTACACAAGAAATATCTCACCTTAATTAGCCTTGAGTTACACTGGTACACAAGGAATGTCCCACCTTAATTAGCCTTGAGTTACACTGGTACACAAGGAATGTCCCACCTTAATTAGCCTTAAGTTACACTGGTACACAAGGAATGTCCCTTTAATTAGCCTTGAGTTACACTGGTACACAAGGAATGTCCCTTTAATTAGCCTTGGGTTACACTGGTACACAAGGAATGTCCCACCTTAATTAGCCTTGAGTTACACTGGTACACAAGGAATGTCCCTTTAATTAGCCTTGGGTTACACTGGTACACAAGGAATGTCCCACCTTAATTAGCCTTGAGTTACACTGGTACACAAGGAATGTCCCTTTAATTAGCCTTGAGTTACACTGGTACACAAGGAATGTCCCTTTAATTAGCCTTGGGTTACACTGGTGCACAAGGAATGTCCCACCTTCATTAGCCTTTAGGTTACACTGGTACACAAGGAATGTCCCTTTAATTAGCCTTGACTGACACTGGTACACAAGGAATGTCTCTTTAATTAGCCTTGACTGACACTGGCACCCATAGAATCCCTTGACTGACCCCGACCTACATGTCCTGTCGCTCCAGGAGTTACCGGGTGCCGCACCAGGCTGACATCCTCTGCAGCTTCCCGGTTCCCCCCAGTCGGCCGCGGAAGGTCGTCCCGACAGCCACCCAGCTCAGCCCCTACTTCCTGAAGGGTTACCTACCATCGCGGGTCGCGGACCCCTCCGGCACGCCACCTGGCGAACAAGAGGCACGGCACGACGCCGTCACCGCCCCCAGTAAGTAGACAGTCGTAAGCCTACATCCGGGTCGTCTCGGCCGGCCTGTTGTTAGCGATCAGGTACTTGACACCGCTGTGATCTGCAGCTCAGTGGGTAGTGTACTGAGCAGAGACCGGGGAATGAATACAGTTGGTTGGTTGGTTATTCAGGACGCTTTAACCGCTTTTTGGTCATATCGCGTCAAAGTGATGGAAGGGAGAGTGGAGCCATGCCGCCGGGGGTTACCCCCTACTCTTTGCGAAGAAAGACGTGGGATCTTTATCCTGCGACCACACAAACATGGCCACAGCAGGGCTCGAACCACCGACCCATGTGCCGTTAGGCTCTCAGGTGACCAGAACACTCAATGCGAGGGCTCTAGCCCACTGAGCTATCGCGTCGGCCCCAAAGATGAATACAGTCGGGGAAATGTGGACATATCCTGCCATTTACCATCTACCTATTTATTACTCCGTCCTACATCAACTCATTACACTACCCTGCATCACCACATACCCTGCCATTTACCAATGCCTTATTCCATCCGACATCAACTCATTACACTACCCTGCATCACCACATACCCTGCTATTTACCAATGCCTTATTCCATCCGACATCAACTCATTACACTACCCTGCATCACAACATACCCTGCCATTTCCCAATGCATTAGTCCGTCCTACATCAACTCATTACACTACCCTGCATCACCACATACCCTGCCATTTACCAATGCATTACTCCGTCCTACATCAACTCATTACACTACCCTGCATCACCACATACCCTGCCATTTATCAATGCATTACTCCGTACTACATTAACTCATTACACTACCCTGCATCACCACATACCCTGCCATTTCCCAATGCATTAGTCCGTCCTACATCAACTCATTACACTACCCTGCATCACCACATACCCTGCCATTTACCAATGCATTACTCCGTCCTACATCAACTCATTACACTACCCTGCATCACCACATACCCTGCCATTTCCCAATGCATTAGTCCGTCCTACATCAACTCATTACACTACCCTGCATCACCACATACCCTGCCATTTACCAATGCATTACTCCGTCCTACATCAACTCATTACACTACCCTGCATCACCACATACCCTGCCATTTATCAATGCATTACTCCGTACTACATTAACTCATTACACTACCCTGCATCACCACATACCCTGCCATTTACCAATGCATTACTCCGTCCTACATCAACTCATTACACTACCCTGCATCACCACATACCCTGCCATTTCCCAATGCATTAGTCCGTCCTACATCAACTCATTACACTACCCTGCATCACCACATACCCTGCCATTTACCAATGCATTACTCCGTCCTACATCAACTCATTACACTACCCTGCATCACCACATACCCTGCCATTTACCAATGCATTACTCCGTCCTACATCAACTCATTACACTACCCTGCATCAACACATACCCTGCCATTTACCAATGCATTACTCCGTCCTACATCAACTCATTACACTACCCTGCATCACAACATACCCTGCCATTTACCAATGCATTACTCCGTCCTACATCAACTCATTACACTACCCTGCATCAACACATACCCTGCCATTTACCAATGCATTACTCCGTCCTACATCAACTAATTACACTACCCTGCATCACCACATACCCTGCCATTT
Source organism: Arenicola marina (assembly GCA_964019135.1). NCBI lineage: Eukaryota > Metazoa > Annelida > Polychaeta > Arenicolidae > Arenicola > Arenicola marina. The sequence continues at coordinate 49,272,189 of OZ025252.1, read as the reverse complement.
ACCAATGCATTGCTGCGTCCTACATCAACTCATTACACTACCCTGCATCACCACATACCCTGCCATTTACCAATGCATTACTGCGTCCTACATCAACTCATTACACTACCCTGCATCACCACATACCCTGCCATTTACCAATGCATTACTCCGTCCTACATCAACTCATTACACTACCCTGCATCACCACATACCCTGCCATTTACCAATGCATTACTCCATCCTACATCAACTCATTACACTACCCTGCATCACCACATACCCTGCCATTTAACAATGCATTACTCCATCCTACATCAACTCATTACACTACCCTGCATCACAACATACCCTGCCATTTCCCAATGCATTAGTCCGTCCTACATCAACTCATTACACTACCCTGCATCACCACATACCCTGCCATTTACCAATGCATTACTCCATCCTACATCAACTCATTACGCTACCCTGCATCACAACATACCCTGCCATTTACCAATGCATTACTCCATCCTACATCAACTCATTACACTACCCTGCATCACCACATACCCTGCCATTTCCCAATGCATTAGTCCGTCCTACATCAACTCATTACACTACCCTGCATCACCACATACCCTGCCATTTACCAATGCATTACTCCATCCTACATCAACTCATTACGCTACCCTGCATCACAACATACCCTGCCATTTACCAATGCATTACTCCATCCTACATCAACTCATTACACTACCCTGCATCACCACATACCCTGCCATTTACCAATGCATTAGTCCGTCCTACATTAACTCATTACACTATCCTGCATCACCACATACCCTGCCATTTACCAATGCATTACTCCGTCCTACATCAACTCATTACACTACCCTGCATCACCACACACCCTGCCATTTACCAATGCATTACTGCGTCCTACATCAACTCATTACACTACCCTGCATCACCACACACCCTGCCATTTACCAATGCATTACTCCATCCTACATCAACTCATTACACTATCCTGCATCACCACATACCCTGCCATTTACCAATGCACTACTCCGTCCTACATCAACTCATTACACTACCCTGCATCACCACATACCCTGCCATTTACCAATGCATTACTCCGTCCTATAATCAACTCATTACACTACCCTGCATCACCACACACCCTACAATTTATCAATGCATTACTCCGTCCTACATCAACTCATTACACTACCCTGCATCACCACATACCCTACAATTTATCAATGCATTACTCCATCCTACATCAACTCATTAGACTACCCTGCGTCACCACACACCCTACAATTTATCAATGCATTACTCCGTCCTACATCAACTCATTACACTATCCTGCATCACCACATACCCTGCCATTTACCAATGCATTACTCAATCCTACATCAACTCATTACACTACCCTGCATCACCACATACCCTGCCATTTACCAATGCATTACTCCGTCCTATAATCAACTCATTACACTACCCTGCATCACCACACACCCTACAATTTATCAATGCATTACTCCGTCCTACATCAACTCATTGCACTACCCTGTATCAACACATTACCATCCCCTGTATCAACACATTACGCTGCCCTGTATCAACACATTACCATCCCCTGCATAAACACATTACCCTGCTCTATATTAACACATTACCTGCCCTGTATGACCACATTACCTGCCCTGTATCAGCACATAACCCAGCCTTGTATCAACACATTACCCTGCCCTGTATCAACACATTACCCTGCCCTGTATCAACACATTACCCTGCCCTGTATCAACACATTACCATACCCTGTATCAACACATTTCCCTGGCCTGTATCGACACAAAACCTGCCCTGTATCAACACATTACCTGCCATGTATCAACACATTACCATCCCCTTTATAAACATAGTATCCTGCCCTGCATCAACACATTACCTGCCATGTGTCAACACATTACCTGCTCTGTAACAGCACATTACCCTGCCCTGTATCAACATAATACCATGCCCTGTATTAACACATCACCAGCCCTGTATGACCATATTACCTGCCCTATATCAGCACATTACCCTGCCCTGTATCAACACATAACCATCCCCTGTATCAACACATTACCATCCCCTGTATCAACACATTACCATCCTCTGTATCAACACATTACCCTGCCCTTTATCACCACATTACCATCCCCTGTATCAACACATTGCCCTGCCCTGTATCAACACATTACCTGCCCTCTATCACCGCATTACATGACCTGTATCAACACGTTACCTGCCCTGTATGAAGACATTACCATCCCCTGTATCAACACATTACGCTGCCCTGTATCAACACATTACCATCCCCTGTATAAACACATTACCCTGACCTGTATCAACACATTATCCTGCCCTGTATTACCACATTACCTGCCCTGTATGATCACATAACCCTGTCCTGTATCAACACATTACCATCCCCTGTATCAACACATTTCCGTGCCCTGTATCGACACATTACCTGCCCTGTATCAACACATTACCTGCCATGTGTCAACACATTACCTGCTCTGTAAAAACACATTGCCCTGCCCTGTATCAGCACATTACCCTGCCTTGTATCAACACATTACCATCCCCTGTATCAACAAATTAACCTGTCACGTATCAACACTGTCATTACCCTGCCCTGTATCAACACATTACGCTGGTCTGTATCGCCACATTACTCTGGTCTGTATAAACGCATTACCATCCCCTGTATCAACACATCAACCTGCCATGTATCAACACAATACTCTGGTCTGTATCAACACATTACCTGCCATACATAAACACATTATCTACAGGGCTGTCTCTCAAGTGCTGTGTGCTGTGTGCTGTCAACCATTGGGAGGGGGAGGGGCATGTTCTATTCCCATGGCTACCTATCAAGCTATGTGTGCTGTCAACCATTGGGAGGGGCAGGGGCATGTCCTATTCCCTTGGCTGTCTCTCAAGCTATGTGTGCTGTCAACCATTGGGAGGGGGAGGGACATGTCCTATTCCCTTGGCTGTCTCTCAAGCTATGTGTGCTGTCAACCATTGGGAGGGGGAGGGGCATGTCCTATTCCCTTGGCTGTCTCTCAAGCTATGTGTGCTGTCAACCATTGGGAGGGCGAGGGGCATGTCCTATTCCCTTGGCTGTCTCTCAAGCTATGTGTGCTGTCAACCATTGGGAGGGGGAGGGGCATGTCCTATTCCCTTGGCTGTCTCTCAAGCTATGTGTGCTGTCAACCATTGGGAGGGGGAGGGGCATGTTCTATTCCCATGGCTACCTATCAAGCTATGTGTGCTGTCAACCGTTGGGAGGGGAAGGGGCATGTCCTATTCATATGGCTACCTATCAAGCTATGTGTGCTATCAACCATTGGGAGGGGGAGGGGCATGTCCTATTCCCATGGCTACCTATCAAGCTATGTGTGCTGTCAATCATTGGGAGGGGGAGGGGCATGTCCTATTCCCTTGGCTGTCTCTCAAGCTATGTGTGCTGTCAACCATTGGGAGGGGCAGGGGCATGTCCTATTCCCTTGGCTGTCTCAAGCTATGTGTGCTGTCAACCATTGGGAGGGGGAGGGGCATGTCCTATTCCCATGGCTACCTATCAAGCTATGTGTGCTGTCAACCATTGGGAGGGGGAGGGGCATGTCCTATTCCCTTGGCTGTCTCTCAAGCTATGTGTGCTATCAACCATTGGGAGGGGGAGGGGCATGTTCTATTCCCATGGCTACCTATCAAGCTATGTGTGCTGTCAACCATTGGGAGGGGGAGGGACATGTCCTATTCCCTTGGCTGTCTCTCAAGCTATGTGTGCTGTCAACCATTGGGAGGGGCAGGGGCATGTCCTATTCCCTTGGCTGTCGCTCAAGCTATGTGTGCTCTCAACCATTGGGAGGGGGAGGGGCATGTTATATTCCCTTGGCTGTCTCTCAAGCTATGTGTGCTGTCAACCATTGGGAGGGGGAGGGGCATGTCCCATTCCCTTGGCTGTCTCTCAAGCTATGTGTGCTGTCAACCATTAGGAGGGGGAGGGGCATGTTCTATTCCCTTGGCTGTCTCTCAAGCTATGTGTGCTGTCAACCATTGGGAGGGGGAGGGGCATGTCCTATTCCCTTGGCTGTCTCTCAAGCTATGTGTGCTGTCAACCATTGGGAGGGGGAGGGACATGTTGCGTCTCGCAGTGCCACGTGGCTCACCTGTGTTTGTCTGGCGCTCTATAATGTAAGCTGTTTGATATGAGTTGGTAGTGGTTGCGTCTCGCAGTGCCACGTGGCTCACCTATGTTTGTCTGACGCTCTATAATGTAAGCTGTTTGATATGAGTTGGTAGTGGTTGCGTCTCGCAGTGCCACGTGGCTCACCTATGTTTGTCTGGCGCTCTATAATGTAAGCTGTTTGATGTGAGTTGGTAGTGGTTGCGGCTCGCAGGGCCACGTGGCTCACCTATGTTTGTCTGGCGCTCTATAATGTAAGCTGTTTGATATGAGTTGGTAGTGGTTGCGGCTCGCAGGGCCACGTGGCTCACCTATGTTTGTCTGGCGCTCTATAATGTAAGCTGTTTGATATGAGTTGGTAGTGGTTGCGTCTCGCAGTGCCACGTGGCTCACCTATGTTTGTCTGACGCTCTGTAATATAAGCTGTTTGATATGAGTTGGTAGTGGTTGCGGCTCGCAGTGCCACGTGGCTCACCTATGTTTGTCTGGCGCTCTATAATGTAAGCTGTTTGATATGAGTTGGTAGTGGTTGCGGCTCGCAGTGCCACGTGGCTCACCTATGTTTGTCTGGCGCTCTATAATGTAAGCTGTTTGATATGAGTTGGTAGTGGTTGCGGCTCGCAGTGCCACGTGGCTCACCTATGTTTGTCTGGCGCTCTATAATATAAGCTGTTTGATGTGAGTTGGTACTGGTTGCGTCTCGCAGTGCCACGTGGCTCACCTATGTTTGTCTGGCGCTCTATAATATAAGCTGTTTGATATGAGTTGGTAGTGGTTGCGGCTCGCAGTGCCACGTGGCTCACCTATGTTTGTCTGGCGCTCTATAATATAAGCTGTTTGATGTGAGTTGGTAGTGGATGCGACTCGCAGTGCCACGTGGCTCACCTATGTTTGTCTGGCGCTCTATAATATAAGCTGTTTGATATGAGTTGTTAGTGGTTGCGTCTCGCAGTGCCACGTGGTTCACCTATGTTTGTCTGGCGCTCTATAATATAAGCTGTTTGATATGAGTTGGTGGTGGTTGCGGCTCGCAGTGCCACGTGGCTCACCTATGTTTGTCTGGCGCTCTATAATGTAAGCTGTTTGATATGAGTTGGTAGTGGTTGCGGCTCGCAGTGCCACGTGGCTCACCTATGTTTGTCTGGCGCTCTATAATATAAGCTGTTTGATGTCAGTTGGTAGTGGTTGCGACTCGCAGTGCCACGTGGCTCACCTATGTTTGTCTGGCGCTCTATAATATAAGCTGTTTGATGTGAGTTGGTAGTGGTTGCGTCTCGCAGTGCCACGTGGCTCACCTATGTTTGTCTGGCGCTCTATAATATAAGCTGTTTGATATGAGTTGGTAGTGGTTGCGTCTCGCAGTGCCACGTGGCTCACCTGTGTTTGTCTGGCGCTCTATAATATAAGCTGTTTGATTTGAGTTGGTAGTCGTTGCGGCCCGCAGTGCCACGTGGCTCACCTATGTTTGTCTGGCGCTCTGTAATATAAGCTGTTTGATATGAGTTGGTAGTGGTTGCGGCCCGCAGTGCCACGTGGCTCACCTATGTTTGTCTGGCGCTCTATAATATAAGCTGTTTGATATGAGTTGGTAGTGGTTGCGTCTCGCAGTGCCACGTGGCTCACCTATGTTTGTCTGGCGCTCTATAATATAAGCTGTTTGATATGAGTTGGTAGTGGTTGCGGCTCGCAGTGCCACGTGGCTCACCTATGTTTGTCTGGCGCTCTGTAATATAAGCTGTTTGATATGAGTTGGTAGTGGTTGCGGCCCGCAGTGCCACGTGGCTCACCTATGTTTGTCTGGCGCTCTATAATATAAGCTGTTTGATATGAGTTGGTAGTGGTTGCGTCTCGCAGTGCCACGTGGCTCACCTATGTTTGTCTGGCGCTCTATAATATAAGCTGTTTGATATGAGTTGGTAGTGGTTGCGTCTCGCAGTGTCACGTGGCTCACCTATGTTTGTCTGGCGCTCTATAATATAAGCTGTTTGATATGAGTTGGTGGTGGTTGCGGCTCGCAGTGCCACGTGGCTCACCTATGTTTGTCTGGCGCTCTATAATATAAGCTGTTTGATATGAGTTGGTAGTGGTTGCGTCTCGCAGTGCCACGTGGCTCACCTATGTTTGTCTGGCGCTCTATAATATAAGCTGTTTGATATGAGTTGGTAGTGGTTGCGGCCCGCAGTGCCACGTGGCTCACCTATGTTTGTCTCGCACTAGTGCACTTCCGGCTGCCACCGACACAATCAAAATAAACTAGCGTTTTTTGCTGACGACGAGTTAAGATATTCTGGGCAAGGCACAGTTATAGCCTTCCAATTCCCGCGGAGAACGCCAAGGTTTTTAAATACTGCTATTTGTAGGACACCGTCATCCTATCTCCAGCCCGGGATGAGGGTTCAGTGCCAGTGTCGGTGGGAAAACAATAGTCTGGCATCTCCTCAGTCTTTTTTTTGTTTTACCACAGTAAAAATGGCCCAAGTATTATTTAGAGTGAAAGTCTTGGAAATAAAACCATGGATCAGTCAGGGCTATAGATTGGATCATTGACATAGTGCTATCAGCCATGGCTATAGATTGGATCTTTGACGTAGTTGTATCTTCCGTGGCTATAGATTAGAACATTGACGTAGTTCTATCAGTCGTGGCTATAGATTGAAACATTGACATAGTTCTATGAGCCATGGCTATAGATTGGATCCTTGACATAGAGCTATCAGCCATGGCTATAGATTGGATCATTGACCTAGTTCTATCATCCGTGGCTATGGATTGGATCATTGACGTAGTTCTATCAGCCATGGCTTTAGATTGGATCATTGACGTAATGATACCAGCCGTGGCAATAGATTGGATCATTGACGTAGTGCTATCAGTCATGGTAATAGATTAGATCATGGTCATAGTGCTATCAGTCATGGGTCTAGATTAGATCATTGACAGGGTGATCAGTCCTGGGAATGTGGCGGATGTGGTATCCCCGTGACGTCACTACGTCTCGACCACGGGGTTATATATATAGCCATTCACTGTTTCCACCCAGGGTTAGTGCTGATCGCTTGTGATTACCGCGTGTATGACACATGCGGAAGGCCGCTTGGCTCCACACGCACCATTAATTATGCATTGAGTTAGGCTTCAGTCTTTAGTTGACCTCTTTCAGAGTTGTGGCGAGCGTTCATTGGCACTTCCACTCGTGGTCGCCTGTTACTCACTGAACTGCCACATGGTGGCTCAGGCACTCCATGCAGCATCGTGCCTAGGCAGAGCCCCTTCCCCCCTCCTCATGCGCCCAGGCAGACCCCCTTCCCCCCATACCCCCTCCTCACGAGCCCAGGCGGAACCCCTTCCCCCCATACCCCCCTCCTCACGCGCCCAGGCGGACCCCCTTCCCCCCAATACCCGACTCCTCACGCGCCCAGGCAGACCCCCTTCCCCCCATACCCCCCTCCTCGCGCGCCCAGGCGGACCCCCTTTACCCCCATACCCCCCTCCTCACACGCCCAGGCGGACCCCCTTCCCCCCCATACCCCCCTCCTTACGCGCCCAGGCTAACCCCCTTCCCCCCGTAACCCCCTCCTCATGCGCCCAGGCAGACCCCCTCCCCCCCATACCCCCTCCTCACGCGCCCAGGCGGACCCCCTTCCCCCCATACCCCCCTCCTCACGCGCCCAGGCGGACCCCCTTCCCCCCATACCCCCCTCCTCACGCGCCCAGGCGGACCCCATTCCCCCCATACCCCCCTCCTCACGCGCCCAGGCGGACCCCCTTCCCCCCATACCCCCTCCTCACGCGCCCAGGCGGACCCCCTTCCCCCCATACCCCCCTCCCCACGCGCCCAGACGGACCCCCTTCCCCCCATACCCCCCTCCTCACGCGCCCAGGCGGACCCCCTTCCCCCCATACCCCCCTCCTCACGCGCCCAGGCGGACCCCCTTCCCCCCATACCCCCTCCTCACGCGCCCAGGCGGACCCCCTTCCCCCCATACCCCCCTCCCCACGCGCCCAGACGGACCCCCTTCCCCCCATACCCCCCTCCTCACGCGCCCAGGCGGACCCCCTTCCCCCCATACCCCCTCCCCACGCGCCCAGGCGGACCCCCTTCCGCCCATACCCCTCTCCCCACGCGCCCAGGCGGACCTCCTTCCCCCCCATACCCCCCTCCCCACGCGCCCAGGCGGACCCCCTTCCCCCCATACCCCCCTCCCCACCCAACGCCGCCAATGAATGGACCTGAATCGGGTTACACCAGGTTTTGTGTTACCGTTACGTCACCCATTTATCAACTGTATTGGGTATGTCGATAGGAGCGCACAGATTGACACAACACCGCCACCCGCGTGAACAGCACGGCCATCTGTGCGAACGGCACGGCCACCCGTGTGAACGGCACGGCCACCTGCGTGAACGGCAAGGCCACTCGTGTGAACGGCACGGCCACCCGTGTGAACCGCACGGCCATCCGTGTGAACGGCACGGCAACCCGTGGGAACGGCACGGCCATCCGCGTGAACGGCACGGCCATCCGTGCGAACAGCACGGCCACCCGCGTGAACGGCACGGCCACCTGCGTGAACGGCACGGCCACTCGTGTGAACGGCACGGCCACCCGTGTGAACCGCACGGCCATCCGTGTGAACGGCACGGCAACCCGTGTGAACGGCACGGCCACCCGTGTGAACGGCACGGCCATCCGCGTGAACGGCACGGCCATCCGTGCGAACGGCACGGCCACCCGCGTGAACGGCACGGCCACCTGCGTGAACGGCACGGCCACTCGTGTGAACGGCACGGCCATCCGTGTGAACCGCACGGCCATCCGTGTTACCGGCACGGCAACCCGTGTGAACGGCACGGCCACCCGTGTGAACGGCGCGGGTGTGAACGGCACGGCCACCCGTGTGAACGGCACGGCCACCCGTGTGAACGGCACGGCCACCCGTGTGAACGGCACGGCCACCCGTACCCGTACCCTCCATCCCCATCACTCCCACCTACAAACACTGTTGTACCTCCAGTACTCTCCACCCCCATCACTCCCACCTACAAACACTGCTGTACCCCCAGTACCCTCCACCCCCATCACTCCCACCTACACACACTGCTGTACCCCCAGTACCCTCCACCCCCATCACTCCCATCTACAAACACTGCTGTACCCCCATTACCCTCCACCCCCATCACTCCCGCCTACAAACACTGCTGTACCCCCAGTACCCTCCACCCCCATCACTCCCACCTACAAACACTGCTGTACCCTCAGTACCCTCCACCCCCATCACTCCCACCTACAAACACTGCTGTACCCCTAGTACCCTCCACCCCCATCACTCCCATCTACAAACACTGCTGTACCCCCAGTACCCTCCACCCCCATCACTCCCACCTACACACACTGCTGTACCCCCAGTACCCTCCACCCCCATCACTCCCACCTACAAACACTGCTGTACCCCCCCCTACCCTCCACCCCCATCACTCCCACCTACAAACACTGCTGTACCCCTAGTACCCTCCACCCCCATCACTCCCACCTACAAACACTGCTGTACCCCCAGTACCCTCCACCCCCACCACTCCCACCTACACACACTGCTGTACCCCTAGTACCCTCCACCCCCATCACTCCCACCTACAAACACTGCTGTACTCCCAGTACCCTCCACCCCCACCACTCCCACCTACACACACTGCTGTACCCCTAGTACCCTCCACCCCCATCACTCCCACCTACAAACACTGCTGTACCCCCAGTACCCTCCACCCCCATCACTCCCACCTACAAACACGGCTGTACCCCCAGTACCCTCCACCCCCACCACTCCCACCTACAAACACTGCTGTACCCCCAGTGCCCTCCACCCCGATCACTCCCACCTACACACACTGCTGTACCCCCAGTACCCTCCACCCCCATCACTGCCACCTACAAACACTGCTGTACCCCCAGTACCCTCCACCCCCACCACTCCCACCTACACACACTGCTGTACCCCTAGTACCCTCCACCCCCATCACTCCCACCTACAAACACTGCTGTACCCCCAGTACCCTCCACCCCCACCACTCCCACCTACAAACACTGCTGTACCCCTAGTACCCTCCACCCCCATCACTCCCACCTACAAACACTGCTGTACCCCCAGTACCCTCCACCCCCATCACTCCCACCTACAAACACTGCTGTACCCCCAGTACCCTCCACCCCCACCACTCCCACCTACAAACACTGCTGTACCCCCAGTGCCCTCCACTCCGATCACTCCCACCTACAAACACTGCTGTACCCCCAGTACCCTCCACCCCCACCACTCCCACCTACAAACACTGCTGTACCCCCAGTGCCCTCCACCCCGATCACTCCCATCTACACACACTGCTGTACCCCCAGTACCCTCCACCCCCATCACTCCCACCTACACACACTGCTGTACCCCCAGTACCCTCAACCCCCATCACTCCCACCTACAAACACTGCTGTACCCCCCCTACCCTCCACCCCCATCACTCCCACCTACAAACACTGCTGTACCCCTAGTACCCTCCACCCCCATCACTCCCACCTACAAACACTGCTGTACCCCCAGTACCCTCCACCCCCATCACTCCCACCTACACACACTGCTGTACCCCCAGTACCCTCCACCCCCATCACTCCCATCTACAAACACTGCTGTACCCCCATTACCCTCCACCCCCATCACCCCCGCCTACAAACACTGCTGTACCCCCAGTACCCTCCACCCCCATCACTCCCACCTACAAACACTGCTGTACCCCCCCTACCCTCCACCCCCATCACTCCCACCTACAAACACTGCTGTACCCCTAGTACCCTCCACCCCCATCACTCCCACCTACAAACACTGCTGTACCCCCAGTACCCTCCACCCCCATCACTCCCACCTACAAACACTGCTGTACCCCCAGTACCCTCCTCCCCCACCACTCCCACCTACAAACACTGCTGTACCCCCAGTGCCCTCCACCCCGATCACTCCCACCTACAAACACTGCTGTACCCCCAGTACCCTCCACCCCCACCACTCCCACCTACAAACACTGCTGTACCCCCAGTGCCCTCCACCCCGATCACTCCCATCTACACACACTGCTGTACCCCCAGTACCCTCCACCCCCATCACTCCCACCTACACACACTGCTGTACCCCCAGTACCCTCAACCCCCATCACTCCCACCTACAAACACTGCTGTACCCCCCCTACCCTCCACCCCCATCACTCCCACCTACAAACACTGCTGTACCCCTAGTACCCTCCACCCCCATCACTCCCACCTACAAACACTGCTGTACCCCCAGTACCCTCCACCCCCATCACTCCCACCTACACACACTGCTGTACCCCCAGTACCCTCCACCCCCATCACTCCCATCTACAAACACTGCTGTACCCCCATTACCCTCCACCCCCATCACCCCCGCCTACAAACACTGCTGTACCCCCAGTACCCTCCACCCCCATCACTCCCACCTACAAACACTGCTGTACCCCCAGTACCCTCCACCCCCATCACTCCCACCTACAAACACTGCTGTACCCCTAGTACCCTCCACCCCCATCACTCCCATCTACAAACACTGCTGTACCCCCAGTACCCTCCACCCCCATCACTCCCGCCTACACACACTGCTGTACCCCCAGTACCCTCCACCCCCATCACTCCCACCTACACACACTGCTGTACCCCCAGTACCCTCCACCCCCATCACTCCCACCTACACACACTGCTGTACCCCCAGTACCCTCAACCCCCATCACTCCCACCTACAAACACTGCTGTACCCCCCCTACCCTCCACCCCCATCACTCCCACCTACAAACACTGCTGTACCCCTAGTACCCTCCACCCCCATCACTCCCACCTACAAACACTGTTGTACCCCCAGTACCCTCCACCCCCACCACTCCCACCTACACACACTGCTGTACCCCTAGTACCCTCCACCCCCATCACTCCCACCTACAAACACTGCTGTACCCCCAGTACCCTCTACCCCCACCACTCCCACCTACACACACTGCTGTACCCCTAGTACCCTCCACCCCCATCACTCCCACCTACAAACACTGCTGTACCCCCAGTACCCTCCACCCCCATCACTCCCACCTACAAACACTGCTGTACCCCCAGTACCCTCCACCCCCACCACTCCCACCTACAAACACTGCTGTACCCCCAGTGCCCTCCACCCCGATCACTCCCACCTACACACACTGCTGTACCCCCAGTACCCTCCACCCCCATCACTCCCACCTACAAACACTGCTGTACCCCCAGTAGCCTCCACCCCCACCACTCCCACCTACACACACTGCTGTACCCCTAGTACCCTCCACCCCCATCACTCCCACCTACAAACACTGCTGTACCCCCCCTACCCTCCACCCCCATCACTCCCACCTACAAACACTGCTGTACCCCTAGTACCCTCCACCCCCATCACTCCCACCTACAAACACTGCTGTACCCCCAGTGCCCTCCACCCCCATCACTCCCACCTACACACACTGCTGTACCCCCAGTACCCTCCACCCCCATCACTCCCATCTACAAACACTGCTGTACCCCCATTACCCTCCACCCCCATCACCCCCGCCTACAAACACTGCTGTACCCCCAGTACCCTCCACCCCCATCACTCCCACCTACAAACACTGCTGTACCCCCAGTACCCTCCACCCCCATCACTCCCACCTACAAACACTGCTGTACCCCTAGTACCCTCCACCCCCATCACTCCCACCTACAAACACTGCTGTACCCCCAGTACCCTCCACCCCCATCACTCCCACCTACAAACACTGCTGTACCCCCAGTACCCTCCACCCCCATCACTCCCACCTACAAACACTGCTGTACCCCTAGTACCCTCCACCCCCATCACCCCCGCCTACAAACACTGCTGTACCCCCAGTACCCTCCACCCCCATCACTCCCACCTACAAACACTGCTGTACCCCCAGTACTCTCCACCCCCATCACTCCCATCTACAAACACTGCTGTACCCCCAGTACCCTCCACCCCCATCACTCCCGCCTACACACACTGCTGTACCCCCAGTACCCTCCATCCCCATCACTCCCACCTACACATACTGCTGTACCCCCAGTACCCTCCACCCCGATCACTCCCACCTACACACACTGCTGTACCCCCAGTACCCTCAACCCCCATCACTCCCACCTACAAACACTGCTGTACCCCCCCTACCCTCCACCCCCATCACTCCCACCTACAAACACTGCTGTACCCCTAGTACCCTCCACCCCCATCACTCCCACCTACAAACACTGCTGTACCCCCAGTACCCTCCACCCCCACCACTCCCACCTACACACACTGCTGTACCCCTAGTACCCTCCACCCCCATCACTCCCACCTACAAACACTGCTGTACCCCCAGTACCCTCCACCCCCACCACTCCCACCTACACACACTGCTGTACCCCTAGTACCCTCCACCCCCATCACTCCCACCTACAAACACTGCTGTACCCCCAGTACCCTCCACCCCCATCACTCCCACCTACAAACACTGCTGTACCCCCAGTACCCTCCACCCCCACCACTCCCACCTACAAACACTGCTGTACCCCCAGTGCCCTCCACCCCGATCACTCCCACCTACACACACTGCTGTACCCCCAGTACCCTCCACCCCCATCACTCCCACCTACAAACACTGCTGTACCCCCAATACCCCCAACCCTAACCACTCCCACCTAAAAACACTGCTGTACCCCCAGTACCCTCCACCCCCATCACTCCCACCTACACACACTGCTGTACCCCCAGTACCCTCCACCCCCATCACTCCCATCTACAAACACTGCTGTACCCCCATTACCCTCCACCCCCATCACTCCCGCCTACAAACACTGCTGTACCCCCAGTACCCTCCACCCCCATCACTCCCACCTACAAACACTGCTGTACCCCCAGTACCCTCCACCCCCATCACTCCCACCTACAAACACTGCTGTACCCCTAGTACCCTCCACCCCCATCACTCCCATCTACAAACACTGCTGTACCCCCAGTACCCTCCACCCCCATCACTCCCGCCTACACACACTGCTGTACCCCCAGTACCCTCCACCCCCATCACTCCCACCTACACACACTGCTGTACCCCCAGTACCCTCCACCCCCATCACTCCCACCTACACACACTGCTGTACCCCCAGTACCCTCAACCCCCATCACTCCCACCTACAAACACTGCTGTACCCCCCCTACCCTCCACCCCCATCACTCCCACCTACAAACACTGCTGTACCCCTAGTACCCTCCACCCCCATCACTCCCACCTACAAACACTGCTGTACCCCCAGTACCCTCCACCCCCACCACTCCCACCTACACACACTGCTGTACCCCTAGTACCCTCCACCCCCATCACTCCCACCTACAAACACTGCTGTACCCCCAGTACCCTCCACCCCCACCACTCCCACCTACACACACTGCTGTACCCCTAGTACCCTCCACCCCCATCACTCCCACCTACAAACACTGCTGTACCCCCAGTACCCTCCACCCCCATCACTCCCACCTACAAACACTGCTGTACCCCCAGTACCCTCCACCCCCACCACTCCCACCTACAAACACTGCTGTACCCCCAGTGCCCTCCACCCCGATCACTCCCACCTACACACACTGCTGTACCCCCAGTACCCTCCACCCCCATCACTCCCACCTACAAACACTGCTGTACCCCCAGTATCCTCCACCCCCACCACTCCCACCTACACACACTGCTGTACCCCTAGTACCCTCCACCCCCATCACTCCCACCTACAAACACTGCTGTACCCCCAGTACCCTCCACCCCCACCACTCCCACCTACAAACACTGCTGTACCCCTAGTACCCTCCACCCCCATCACTCCCACCTACAAACACTGCTGTACCCCCAGTACCCTCCACCCCCACCACTCCCACCTACACACACTGCTGTACCCTCAGTACCCTCCACCCCCATCACTCCCACCTACAAACACTGCTGTACCCCTAGTACCCTCCACCCCCATCACTCCCATCTACAAACACTGCTGTACCCCCAGTACCCTCCACCCCCATCACTCCCACCTACACACACTGCTGTACCCCCAGTACCCTCCACCCCCATCACTCCCACCTACAAACACTGCTGTACCCCCCCCTACCCTCCACCCCCATCACTCCCACCTACAAACACTGCTGTACCCCTAGTACCCTCCACCCCCATCACTCCCACCTACAAACACTGCTGTACCCCCAGTACCCTCCACCCCCACCACTCCCACCTACACACACTGCTGTACCCCTAGTACCCTCCACCCCCATCACTCCCACCTACAAACACTGCTGTACTCCCAGTACCCTCCACCCCCACCACTCCCACCTACACACACTGCTGTACCCCTAGTACCCTCCACCCCCATCACTCCCACCTACAAACACTGCTGTACCCCCAGTACCCTCCACCCCCATCACTCCCACCTACAAACACGGCTGTACCCCCAGTACCCTCCACCCCCACCACTCCCACCTACAAACACTGCTGTACCCCCAGTGCCCTCCACCCCGATCACTCCCACCTACACACACTGCTGTACCCCCAGTACCCTCCACCCCCATCACTGCCACCTACAAACACTGCTGTACCCCCAGTACCCTCCACCCCCACCACTCCCACCTACACACACTGCTGTACCCCTAGTACCCTCCACCCCCATCACTCCCACCTACAAACACTGCTGTACCCCCAGTACCCTCCACCCCCACCACTCCCACCTACAAACACTGCTGTACCCCTAGTACCCTCCACCCCCATCACTCCCACCTACAAACACTGCTGTACCCCCAGTACCCTCCACCCCCATCACTCCCACCTACAAACACTGCTGTACCCCCAGTACCCTCCACCCCCACCACTCCCACCTACAAACACTGCTGTACCCCCAGTGCCCTCCACTCCGATCACTCCCACCTACAAACACTGCTGTACCCCCAGTACCCTCCACCCCCACCACTCCCACCTACAAACACTGCTGTACCCCCAGTGCCCTCCACCCCGATCACTCCCATCTACACACACTGCTGTACCCCCAGTACCCTCCACCCCCATCACTCCCACCTACACACACTGCTGTACCCCCAGTACCCTCAACCCCCATCACTCCCACCTACAAACACTGCTGTACCCCCCCTACCC
This sequence comes from Arenicola marina, assembly GCA_964019135.1. Lineage (NCBI taxonomy): Eukaryota > Metazoa > Annelida > Polychaeta > Arenicolidae > Arenicola > Arenicola marina. The sequence goes on along the minus strand of OZ025252.1, from coordinate 49,255,745 downwards.
TCCACCCCCATCACTCCCACCTACAAACACTGCTGTACCCCTAGTACCCTCCACCCCCATCACTCCCACCTACAAACACTGCTGTACCCCCAGTACCCTCCACCCCCATCACTCCCACCTACACACACTGCTGTACCCCCAGTACCCTCCACCCCCATCACTCCCATCTACAAACACTGCTGTACCCCCATTACCCTCCACCCCCATCACCCCCGCCTACAAACACTGCTGTACCCCCAGTACCCTCCACCCCCATCACTCCCACCTACAAACACTGCTGTACCCCCCCTACCCTCCACCCCCATCACTCCCACCTACAAACACTGCTGTACCCCTAGTACCCTCCACCCCCATCACTCCCACCTACAAACACTGCTGTACCCCCAGTACCCTCCACCCCCATCACTCCCACCTACAAACACTGCTGTACCCCCAGTACCCTCCTCCCCCACCACTCCCACCTACAAACACTGCTGTACCCCCAGTGCCCTCCACCCCGATCACTCCCACCTACAAACACTGCTGTACCCCCAGTACCCTCCACCCCCACCACTCCCACCTACAAACACTGCTGTACCCCCAGTGCCCTCCACCCCGATCACTCCCATCTACACACACTGCTGTACCCCCAGTACCCTCCACCCCCATCACTCCCACCTACACACACTGCTGTACCCCCAGTACCCTCAACCCCCATCACTCCCACCTACAAACACTGCTGTACCCCCCCTACCCTCCACCCCCATCACTCCCACCTACAAACACTGCTGTACCCCTAGTACCCTCCACCCCCATCACTCCCACCTACAAACACTGCTGTACCCCCAGTACCCTCCACCCCCATCACTCCCACCTACACACACTGCTGTACCCCCAGTACCCTCCACCCCCATCACTCCCATCTACAAACACTGCTGTACCCCCATTACCCTCCACCCCCATCACCCCCGCCTACAAACACTGCTGTACCCCCAGTACCCTCCACCCCCATCACTCCCACCTACAAACACTGCTGTACCCCCAGTACCCTCCACCCCCATCACTCCCACCTACAAACACTGCTGTACCCCTAGTACCCTCCACCCCCATCACTCCCATCTACAAACACTGCTGTACCCCCAGTACCCTCCACCCCCATCACTCCCGCCTACACACACTGCTGTACCCCCAGTACCCTCCACCCCCATCACTCCCACCTACACACACTGCTGTACCCCCAGTACCCTCCACCCCCATCACTCCCACCTACACACACTGCTGTACCCCCAGTACCCTCAACCCCCATCACTCCCACCTACAAACACTGCTGTACCCCCCCTACCCTCCACCCCCATCACTCCCACCTACAAACACTGCTGTACCCCTAGTACCCTCCACCCCCATCACTCCCACCTACAAACACTGTTGTACCCCCAGTACCCTCCACCCCCACCACTCCCACCTACACACACTGCTGTACCCCTAGTACCCTCCACCCCCATCACTCCCACCTACAAACACTGCTGTACCCCCAGTACCCTCTACCCCCACCACTCCCACCTACACACACTGCTGTACCCCTAGTACCCTCCACCCCCATCACTCCCACCTACAAACACTGCTGTACCCCCAGTACCCTCCACCCCCATCACTCCCACCTACAAACACTGCTGTACCCCCAGTACCCTCCACCCCCACCACTCCCACCTACAAACACTGCTGTACCCCCAGTGCCCTCCACCCCGATCACTCCCACCTACACACACTGCTGTACCCCCAGTACCCTCCACCCCCATCACTCCCACCTACAAACACTGCTGTACCCCCAGTAGCCTCCACCCCCACCACTCCCACCTACACACACTGCTGTACCCCTAGTACCCTCCACCCCCATCACTCCCACCTACAAACACTGCTGTACCCCCCCTACCCTCCACCCCCATCACTCCCACCTACAAACACTGCTGTACCCCTAGTACCCTCCACCCCCATCACTCCCACCTACAAACACTGCTGTACCCCCAGTGCCCTCCACCCCCATCACTCCCACCTACACACACTGCTGTACCCCCAGTACCCTCCACCCCCATCACTCCCATCTACAAACACTGCTGTACCCCCATTACCCTCCACCCCCATCACCCCCGCCTACAAACACTGCTGTACCCCCAGTACCCTCCACCCCCATCACTCCCACCTACAAACACTGCTGTACCCCCAGTACCCTCCACCCCCATCACTCCCACCTACAAACACTGCTGTACCCCTAGTACCCTCCACCCCCATCACTCCCACCTACAAACACTGCTGTACCCCCAGTACCCTCCACCCCCATCACTCCCACCTACAAACACTGCTGTACCCCCAGTACCCTCCACCCCCATCACTCCCACCTACAAACACTGCTGTACCCCTAGTACCCTCCACCCCCATCACCCCCGCCTACAAACACTGCTGTACCCCCAGTACCCTCCACCCCCATCACTCCCACCTACAAACACTGCTGTACCCCCAGTACTCTCCACCCCCATCACTCCCATCTACAAACACTGCTGTACCCCCAGTACCCTCCACCCCCATCACTCCCGCCTACACACACTGCTGTACCCCCAGTACCCTCCATCCCCATCACTCCCACCTACACATACTGCTGTACCCCCAGTACCCTCCACCCCGATCACTCCCACCTACACACACTGCTGTACCCCCAGTACCCTCAACCCCCATCACTCCCACCTACAAACACTGCTGTACCCCCCCTACCCTCCACCCCCATCACTCCCACCTACAAACACTGCTGTACCCCTAGTACCCTCCACCCCCATCACTCCCACCTACAAACACTGCTGTACCCCCAGTACCCTCCACCCCCACCACTCCCACCTACACACACTGCTGTACCCCTAGTACCCTCCACCCTCATCACTCCCACCTACAAACACTGCTGTACCCCCAGTACCCTCCACCCCCACCACTCCCACCTACACACACTGCTGTACCCCTAGTACCCTCCACCCCCATCACTCCCACCTACAAACACTGCTGTACCCCCAGTACCCTCCACCCCCATCACTCCCACCTACAAACACTGCTGTACCCCCAGTACCCTCCACCCCCACCACTCCCACCTACAAACACTGCTGTACCCCCAGTGCCCTCCACCCCGATCACTCCCACCTACACACACTGCTGTACCCCCAGTACCCTCCACCCCCATCACTCCCACCTACAAACACTGCTGTACCCCCAATACCCCCAACCCTAACCACTCCCACCTAAAAACACTGCTGTACCCCCAGTACCCTCCACCCCCATCACTCCCACCTACACACACTGCTGTACCCCCAGTACCCTCCACCCCCATCACTCCCATCTACAAACACTGCTGTACCCCCATTACCCTCCACCCCCATCACTCCCGCCTACAAACACTGCTGTACCCCCAGTACCCTCCACCCCCATCACTCCCACCTACAAACACTGCTGTACCCCCAGTACCCTCCACCCCCATCACTCCCACCTACAAACACTGCTGTACCCCTAGTACCCTCCACCCCCATCACTCCCATCTACAAACACTGCTGTACCCCCAGTACCCTCCACCCCCATCACTCCCGCCTACACACACTGCTGTACCCCCAGTACCCTCCACCCCCATCACTCCCACCTACACACACTGCTGTACCCCCAGTACCCTCCACCCCCATCACTCCCACCTACACACACTGCTGTACCCCCAGTACCCTCAACCCCCATCACTCCCACCTACAAACACTGCTGTACCCCCCCTACCCTCCACCCCCATCACTCCCACCTACAAACACTGCTGTACCCCTAGTACCCTCCACCCCCATCACTCCCACCTACAAACACTGCTGTACCCCCAGTACCCTCCACCCCCACCACTCCCACCTACACACACTGCTGTACCCCTAGTACCCTCCACCCCCATCACTCCCACCTACAAACACTGCTGTACCCCCAGTACCCTCCACCCCCACCACTCCCACCTACACACACTGCTGTACCCCTAGTACCCTCCACCCCCATCACTCCCACCTACAAACACTGCTGTACCCCCAGTACCCTCCACCCCCATCACTCCCACCTACAAACACTGCTGTACCCCCAGTACCCTCCACCCCCACCACTCCCACCTACAAACACTGCTGTACCCCCAGTGCCCTCCACCCCGATCACTCCCACCTACACACACTGCTGTACCCCCAGTACCCTCCACCCCCATCACTCCCACCTACAAACACTGCTGTACCCCCAGTATCCTCCACCCCCACCACTCCCACCTACACACACTGCTGTACCCCTAGTACCCTCCACCCCCATCACTCCCACCTACAAACACTGCTGTACCCCCAGTACCCTCCACCCCCACCACTCCCACCTACAAACACTGCTGTACCCCTAGTACCCTCCACCCCCATCACTCCCACCTACAAACACTGCTGTACCCCCAGTACCCTCCACCCCCACCACTCCCACCTACACACACTGCTGTACCCCTAGTACCCTCCACCCCCATCACTCCCACCTACAAACACTGCTGTACCCCCAGTACCCTCCACCCCCACCACTCCCACCTACAAACACTGCTGTACCCCTAGTACCCTCCACCCCCATCACTCCCACCTACAAACCCTGCTGTACCCCCAGTACCCTCCACCCCCACCACTCCCACCTACAAACACTGCTGTACCCCCAGTGCCCTCCACCGCCATCACTCCCACCTACAAACACTGCTGTACCCCCAGTGCCCTCCACCCCCACCACTCCCACCTACAAACACTGCTGTACCCCCAGTGCCCTCCACCGCCATCACTCCCACCTACAAACACTGCTGTACCCCCAGTGCCCTCCACCCCCACCACTCCCACCTACAAACACTGCTGTACCCCCAGTGCCCTCCACCCCCACCACTCCCACCTACAAACACTGCTGTACCCCCAGTGCCATCCACCCCGATCACTCCCATCTACACACACTGCTGTACCCCCAGTACCCTCCACCCCCATCACTCCCACCTACACACACTGCTGTACCCCCAGTACCCTCAACCCCCATCACTCCCACCTACAAACACTGCTGTACCCCCCCTACCCTCCACCCCCATCACTCCCACCTACAAACACTGCTGTACCTCTAGTACCCTCCACCCCGATCACTCCCACCTACAAACACTGCTGTACCCCCAGTACCCTCCACCCCCATCACTCCCACCTACACACACTGCTGTACCCCCAGTACCCTCCACCCCCATCACTCCCATCTACAAACACTGCTGTACCCCTAGTACCCTCCACCCCCATCACTCCCATCTACAAACACTGCTGTACCCCCATTACCCTCCACCCCCATCACCCCCGCCTACAAACACTGCTGTACCCCCAGTACCCTCCACCCCCATCACTCCCACCTACAAACACTGCTGTACCCCTAGTACCCTCCATCCCCATCACTCCCATCTACAAACACTGCTGTACCCCCAGTACCCTCCACCCCCATCACTCCCGCCTACACACGCTGCTGTACCCCCAGTACCCTCCACCCCCATCACTCCCACCTACACACACTGCTGTACCCCCAGTACCCTCAACCCCCATCACTCCCACCTACACACACTGCTGTACCCCCAGTACCCTCCACCCCCATCACTCCCACCTACAGACACTGCTGTACCCCCAGTACCCTCCACCCCGATCACTCCCACCTACACACACTGCTGTACCCCCAGTACCCTCCACCCCGATCACTCCCACCTACACACACTGCTGTACCCCCAGTACCCTCCACCCCCATCACTCCCACCTACAAACACTGCTGTACCCCCAGTACCCTCTACCCCCATCAGTCCCGCCTACAAACACTGCTGTACCCCCAGTACCCTCCACCGCCATCACTCCCACCTACACACACTGCTGTACCCCCAGTACCTTCCACCCCCATCACTCCCGCCTACAAACACTGCTGTACCCCCAGTACCCTCCACCGCCATCACTCCCGCCTACAAACACTGCTGTACCCCCAGTACCCTCCACCGCCATCACTCCCACCTACACACACTGCTGTACCCCCAGTACCTTCCACCCCCATCACCCCCGCCTACAAACACTGCTGTACCCCCAGTACCCTCCACCGCCATCACTCCCACCTACACACACTGCTGTACCCCCCTACCCTCCACCCCCATCACTCCCACCTACACACACTGCTGTACCCCCAGTACCCTCCACCCCCATCACTCCCACCTACAAACACTGCTGTACCCCCCTACCCTCCACCCCCATCACTCCCACCTACACACACTGCTGTACCCCCAGTACCCTCAACCCCCATCACTCCCACCTACAAACACTGCTGTACCCCCAGTACCCTCCACCCCCACCACTCCCACCTACACACACTGCTGTACCCCCCCTACCCTCCACCCCCATCACTCCCACCTACACACACTGCTGTACCCCCCTACCCTCCACCCCCATCACTCCCACCTACACACACTGCTGTATCCCCCCTACCCTCCACCCCCATCACTCCCACCTACACACACTGCTGTACCCCCAGTACCCTCCACCCCCACCACTCCCACCTACACACACTGCTGTACCCCCCCTACCCTCCACCCCGATCACTCCCACCTACACACTCTGCTGTACCCCCCCTACCCTCCACCCCCATCACTCCCACCTACACACACTGCTGTACCCCCAGTACCCTCCACCCCCACCACTCCCACCTACACACACTGCTGTACCCCCCCTACCCTCCACCCCCATCACTCCCACCTACACACACTGCTGTACCCCCAGTACCCTCCACCTCCATCACTCCCACCTACACACACTGCTGTACCCCCCCCTACCCTCCACCGCCCTTTCCATTACGCTTCTCGCAATGTGAACCTTATACTGTAAACCATTTGGCGGCAAGGAATAAATGATTGATTTTTATTTCCTTTCCAGCTCAGAAAATCATTTCCCTGCCTGTTCCGGATCAGTCTAGCCACCACGGATCCCGATCGCCGACCTATACAGGAGTGGAGGCTGAGAGGCCCGGTGATATCCAGGTAAGTGTGTCCGTGTGGCCTGCCTGGCTGGCTGGGTGTGGTGTGGAGGTGGTGTGGGCGCCGCTCAGTGTGTCTATATTAGATTAACAGGTTAACTCTGTCTGCACCCCGCCGGGTGGCCCCGATGCCGGATACTGACGTCACATCCGTTACTGGAGAGCACTTACTGGTTGTGTTATTGTGGTTCGCGCCGCGCCAAGTGACTGTGAATATCGGCCAGAAGGTCGCCCACTGCAGGCCGTTAACTGGCTGCAATACGGCGACAGCTTCTCCCAGGGTAATGCGGACAGGTCCAGGCAAGACAGGTGTAAGCAAAACAGGTGTAGGAAAAACAAACAGGTGTAGGCAAAACAAACAGGTGTAGGCAAAACAAACAGGTGTAGGCAAAGCAAATAGGTGTAGGCAAAACAAACAGGTGTAGGTAAAACAAACAGGTGTAGGCAAAACAAACAGGTGTAGGCAAAACAGGCAGAGGCAAAACAGGTAAAGGCAAAACAGATCGTGGGGGGTCACTGGCTGTCCCGGGCGCCTGTCTTGAAGGGGGGTCACTGGCTGTCCCGGGCGCTTGTCTTGGAGGGGGCTCCCTGGCTGACCCGGGCGCCTGTCTTGGAGGGGAGTCCCTGGCTGCCCCGGGCGCCTGTCTTGGAGGTGGTTCCCTGGCTGTCCTGGGCGCCTGTCTTGGCGGGGGGTCCCTGACTGTCCTGGGCGCCTGTCTTGGAGGGGGGTCCCTGGCTGTCCTGGGCGCCTGTCTGGGAGGGGAGTCCCTGGCTGTCCTGGGCGCCTGTCTTGGAGGGGAGTCCCTGGCTGTCCCGGGCGCCTGTCTTGGAGGGGGGTCCCTGACTGTCCTGGGCGCCTGTCTTGGAGGTGGGTCCCTGGCTGTCCTGGGCGCCTGTCTTGGAGGGGAGTCCCTGGCTGTCCTGGGCGCCTGTCTTGGAGGGGAGTCCCTGGCTGTCCCGGGCGCCTGTCTTGGAGGGAGGTCCCTGACTGTCCCGGGCGCCTGTCTTGGAGGTGGGTCCCTGGCTGTCCTGGGCGCCTGTCTTGGAGGGGGGTCCCTGACTGTCCTGGGCGCCTGTCTTGGAGGGGGGTCCCTGGCTGTCCTGGGCGCCTGTGTTGGAGGGGGGTCTCTGACTGACCCGGGCGCCTGTCTTGGAGGGGGGTCCCTGGCTGTCCTGGGCGCCTGTCTTGGAGGGGGGTCCCTGGCTGTCCCGGGCGCCTGTCTTGGAGGGGAGTCCCTGGCTGTCCCGGGCGCCTGTCTTGGAGGTGGGTCCCTGGCTGTCCTGGGCGCCTGTCTTGGGGGGGGGTCCCTGGCTGTCCTGGGCGCCTGTCTTGGAGGGGAGTCCCTGGCTGTCCTGGGCGCCTGTCTTGGAGGGGGGTCCCTGACTGTCCCGAGCGCCTGTTTTGGAGGGGAGTCCCTGGCTGTCCCGGGCGCCTGTCGGGGGGCGGGGGTGGGGGGGAGCAGGGGTATGTCCCTGGCTGCCCCGGGCGCCGGTCTTGGAGGGGGATCCCGGGCAGTCCAGGCGCCTGTCTTGGAGGTGGGTCCCTGACTGTCCTGGGCGCCTGTCTTGGAAGTGGGTCCCTGACTGTCCCGGGCGCCTGTCTTGGAGGTGGGTCCCTGGCTGTCCTGGGCGCCTGTCTTGGGGGGGGGGGGGTCCCTGACTGTCCTGGGCGTCTGTCTTGGAGAAGGGTCCCTGGGTGTCCTGGGCGCCTGTCTTGGAGGGGGGTCTCTGACTGACCCGGGCGCCTGTCTTTGAGGGGGGTCCCTCACTGTCCCGGGCGCCTGTCTTGGAGGGGGGTCTCTGACTGACCCGGGCGCCTGTCTTGGAGGGGGGTCCCTGACTGTTCCGGGCGCCTGTCTTGGATGGGGGTCCCTGACTGTCCCGGGCGCCTGTCTTGGAGGGGGGTCTCTGACTGACCCGGGCGCCTGTCTTGGAGGGGAGTCCCTGGCTGTCCCGGGCGCCTGTCGGGGGGCGGGGGTGGGGGGGAGCGGGGGTGTGTCCCTGGCTGCCCCGGGCGCCTGTCTTGGAGGTGGGTCCCTGGCTGTCCTGGGCGCCTGTCTTGGAGGGGGGTCCCTGACTGTACCGGGCGCCTGTCTTGGAGGTGGGTCCCTGGCTGTCCTGGGCGCCTGTCTTGGAGGGGGGTCCCTGACTGTCCTGGGCGCCTGTCTTGGAGGGGGGTCCCTGGCTGTCCTGGGCGCCTGTCTTGGAGGGGGGTCTCTGACTGACCCGGGCGCCTGTCTTGGAGGGGGGTCCCTGGCTGTCCCGGGCACCTGTCTTGGAGGGGGGTCCCTGGCTGTCCTGGGCGCCTGTCTTGGAGGGGGGTCCCTGACTGTCCTGGGCGCCTGTCTTGGAGGGGGGTCCCTGGCTGTCCTGGGCGCCTGTCTTGGGGGGGGGGGGGTCCCTGACTGTCCTGGGCGCCTGTCTTGGAGGGGGGTCCCTGGCTGTCCTGGGCGCCTGTCTTGGAGGGGGGTCCCTGACTGTCCTGGGCGCCTGTCTTAGAGGGGGGTCCCTGGCTGTCCCGGGCACCTGCCTTGGAGGGGGTTCCCTGGCTGTCCTGGGCGCCTGTCTTGGAGGGGGTTCCCTGGCTGTCCCGGGCGCCTGTCTTGGAGGGGAGTCCCTGGCTGTCCCGGGCGCCTGTCTTGGAGGTGGGTCCCTGGCTGTCCTGGGCGCCTGTCTTGGGGGGGGGGGGGTCCCTGGCTGTCCTGGGCGCCTGTCTTGGAGGGGAGTCCCTGGCTGTCCTGGGCGCCTGTCTTGGAGGGGGGTCCCTGACTGTCCCGAGCGCCTGTCTTGGAGGGGAGTCCCTGGCTGTCCCGGGCGCCTGTCGGGGGGCGGGGGTGGGGGGGAGCGGGGGTATGTCCCTGGCTGCCCCGGGCGCCGGTCTTGGAGGGGGATCCCGGGCAGTCCGGGCGCCTGTCTTGGAGGTGGGTCCCTGACTGTCCTGGGCGCCTGTCTTGGAAGTGGGTCCCTGACTGTCCCGGGCGCCTGTCTTGGAGGTGGGTTCCTGGCTGTCCTGGGCGCCTGTGTTGGGGGGGGGGGGGGTGCCTGACTGTCCTGGGCGCCTGTCTTGGAGGGGGGTCCCTGGCTGTCCTGGTCGCCTGTCTTGGAGGGGGGTCTCTGACTGACCCGGGCGCCTGTCTTGGAGGGGGGTCCCTGACTGTCCCGGGCGCCTGTCTTGGAGGGGGGTCCCTGGCTGTCCCGGGCGCCTGTCTTGGGGGGGGGGGGTCCCTGGCTGTCCTGGGCGCCTGTCTTGGGGGGGGGGGGTCCCTGGCTGTCCTGGGCGCCTGTCTTGGAGG
>OZ025252.1:49173447-49245196 GCA_964019135.1 Arenicola marina | reverse complement strand
GGGTCCCTGCCTGTCCTGGGCGCCTGTCTTGGTGCGGGGGGTCCCTGACTGTCCTGGGCGCCTGTCTTGGAGGGGGGTCCCTGGCTTTCCTGGGCGCCTGTCTTGGAGGGGGGTCTCTGACTGACCCGGGCGCCTGTCTTGGAGGGGGGTCCCTGACTGTCCCGGGCGCGTGTCTTGGAGGGGGGTCCCTGACTGTCCCGGGCGCCTGTCTTGGAGGGGGGTCTCTGACTGACCCGGGCGCCTGTCTTGGAGGGGAGTCCCTGGCTGTCCCGGGCGCCTGTCTTGGGGGCGGGGGTGGGGGGGAGCGGGGGTGTGTCCCTGGCTGCCCCGGCCGCCGGTCTTGGAGGGGGATCCCGGGCAGTCCGTGGCGCCTGTCTTGGAGGTGGGTCCCTGGCTGTCCTGGGCGCCTGTCTTGGAGGGGAGTCCCTGGCTGTCCTGGGCGCCTGTCTTGGAGGGGGGTCCCTGGCTGTCCCGGGCGCCTGTCGAGGGGTGGGGGGGGGGAGCGGGGGTGTGTTCCTGGCTGTCCTGGGCGCCTGTCTTGGAGGGGGGTCTCTGACTGACTCGGGCGCCTGTCTTGGAGGGGGGTCCCTGACTGTCCCGGGCGCCTGTCTTGGAGGGGGGTCCCTGGCTGTCCCGGGCGCCTGTCTTGGGGGCGGGGGTGGGGGGGAGCGGGGGTGTGTCCCTGGCTGCCCCGGGCGCCGGTCTTGGAGGGGGGTCCCTGGCTGTCCCGGGCGCCTGTCTTGGAGGGGGGTCCCTGGCTGTCCTGGGCGCCTGTCTTGGAGGAGGGTCCCTGGCTGTCCCGGGCGCCTGTCTTGGAGGGGGGTCCCTGGCTGTCCTGGGCGCCTGTTTTGGAGGGGGGTCCCTGGCTGTCCTGGGCGCCTGTCTTGGAGGTGGGTCCCTGGCTGTCCCGGGCGCCTGTCTTGGAGGGGGGTCCCTGGCTGTCCCGGGCGCCTGTCTTGGACGATGGGTCCATGGCTGTCCTGGGCGCCTGTCTTGGAGGGGGGTCCCGGGCAGTCAAGGCTCTTGTCTTGGAGGGGGGTCCCTGGCTGTCCCGGGCGCCTGTTGGGGGGGGGGGGGGGTGTCCCTGGCTGTCCCGGGATCCTGTCCGGGGGGGGGGGGGTGTCGCTGGCTAGCCCGGGATCCTGTCCGGGGGGGGGGGGGTGTCGCTGGCTGTCCCGGGATCCTGTCCGGGGGGGGGGGTGTCGCTGGCTAGCGCGGGATCCTGTCGGGGGGGGGGTGTCGCTGGCTGTCCCGGGATCCTGTCCGGGGGGGGGGGTGTCGCTGGCTAGCGCGGGATCCTGTCGGGGGGGGGGGGGGTGTCGCTGGCTAGCCCGGGATCCTGTCTGCCGCAGTCTCAATGCTCCTGTCATCGCTACTCGTGTTTCCGCAGGTTATATGAAGCCTCCCTGCACGCCCCGACAGACAACACCGGTTAAAGGCACAATGGCTCGTCCCATTCAATCCAGACACAAGGACATTCTGTACAGCCTGCAGGCTCATTTCGTCTGGATTATTATTATCGGACGCGATATATTCAATTTCCACGTCGCCAAATGCCTCTCGTAGTGGTCATAACACCGACAGACTGCTTGTAGTAAGTACGTGAGCCAGGTCGTCGTCAAATTGCATGGCCTTTTATTTGAAAGAACTTAAATGTAGTACTTTCACACAATAAATTCAGTTTATGCACTTTCTGGCTTTCTTTCTCTTTTAGATAAGCTAAACCCTAGTTTTACTCATAAACACCACGTAAATATACATGTCACCTGCTTCACTTGATGCCATCGGCTGGTTAATATGTCGCAAAGACATCATACCAACACCGTTATACTATCATACAGGGCACCATACCTACACCGTTATACTATCATACAGGGCACCATACCTACACCGTTATACTATCATACAGGGCACCATACCCACACCGTTATACTATCATACAGGGCACCATACCTACACCGTTATACTATCATACAGGGCACCATACCTACACCGTTATACTATCATACAGGGCACCATACCAACACCGTTATACTATCATACAGGGCACCATACCCACACCGTTATACTATCATACAGGGCACCATACCCACACCGTTATACTATCATACAGGGCACCATACCCACACCGTTATACTATCATACAGGGCACCATACCCACACCGTTATAGTATCATACAGAGCATCATACCTACACCGTAATAGTATCATACAGGGAACCATACCCACACCGTTATACTATCATACAGGGCACCATACCCACACCGTTATACTATCATACAGGGCACCATACACACACCGTTATACTATCATACAGGGCACCATACACACACCGTTATACTATCATACAGGGCACCATACCCACACCGTTATACTATCATACAGGGCACCATACCCACACCGTTATACTATCATACAGGGCATCATAGCCACACCGTTATACTATCATACAGGGCACCATACCCACACCGTTATAGTATCATACAGAGCATCATACCCACACCGTTATACTATCATACAGGGCACCATACACGCACCGTTATACTATCATACAGGGCACCATACCCACACCGTTATAGTATCATACAGAGCATCATACCTACACCGTAATAGTATCATACAGGGCACCATACACACACCGTTATACTATCATACAGGACACCATACACACACCGTTATACTATCATACAGGGCACCATACCCACACCGTTATAGTATCATACAGAGCATCATACCTACACCGTAATAGTATCATACAGGGCACCATACACACATCGTTATACTATCATACAGGGCACCATACACACACCATTATACTATCATACAGGGCACCATACCCACACCGTTATAGTATCATACAGAGCATCATACCTACACCGTTATACTATCATACAGGGCATCATACCCACACCGTTATACTATCATACAGGGCATCATACCCACACCGTTATACTATCATACAGGGCATCATACCCACACCGTTATACTATCATACAGTGCATCATACCCACACCGTTATACTATCATACAGGGCATCATACCCACACCGTTATACTATCATACAGGGCATCATACCCACACCGTTATACTATCATACAGGGCATCATACCCACACCGTTATACTATCATACAGGGCATCATACCCACACCGTTATACTATCATACAGGGCATCATACCCACACCGTTATACTATCATACAGGGCACCATACCCACACCGTTATACTATCATACAGAGCACCATACCCACACCGTTATACTATCATACAGAGCACCATACCCACACCGTTATACTATCATACAGGGCATCATACCCACACCGTTATACTATCATACAGAGCACCATACCCACACCGTTATACTATCATACAGGGCATCATACCCACACCGTTATACTATCATACAGGGCATCATACCCACACCGTTATACTATCATACAGGGCATCATACCCACACGGTTATACTATCATACAGGGCATCATACCCACACCGTTATACTATCGTACAGGGCACCATACCCACACCGTTATACTATCATACAGGGCATCATGCCCACACCGTTATACTATCATACAGGGCATCATACCCACACCGTTATACTATCATACAGGGCAGCATACCCACACATTTATACTAGCATACAGGGCATCATACCCACACCGTTATACTATCATGCAGGGCACCATACCCACACCGTTATACTATCATATAAGGCATCATACCCACACCGTTATACTATCATACAGGGCACCATACCCACACCGTTATACTATCATACAGGGCATCATACCCACACCGTTATACTACCATACAGGGCATCATACCCACACCGTTATACTATCATACAGGGCAGCATACCCACACATTTATACTAGCATACAGGGCATCATACCCACACCGTTATACTATCATACAGGGCAGCATACCCACACATTTATACTAGCATACAGGGCACCATACCCACACCGTTATACTATCATGCAGGGCACCATACCCACACCGTTATACTATCATATAGGGCATCATACCCACACCGTTATACTATCATACAGGGCAGCATACCCACACCGTTATACTATCATACAGGGCATCATACCCACACCGTTATACTATCATACAGGGCATCATACCCACACCGTTATACTATCATACAGGGCACCATACCCACACCGTTATACTATCATACATGACACCATACCCACACCGTTATACTATCATACATGGCACCATACCCACACCGTTATACTATCATACAGGGCATCATACCCCCACCATTATACTATCATACAGGGCATCATACCCACACCGTTATACTATCATACAGGGCACCATACCCACACCGTTATACTATCATACAGGGCACCATACCCACACCGTTATACTATAATACAGGGCATCATACCCACACCGTTATACTATCATACAGGGCAGCGTACCCACACCGTTATACTATCATACAGGGCATCATACCCACACCGTTATACTATCATACAGGGCATCATATTCACACAGTTATACTATCTTGCAGGGCACCATACCCACACCGTTATACTATCATACATGGCACCATACCCACACCGTTATACTATCATACAGGGCATCATACCCCCACCATTATACTATCATACAGGGCATCATACCCACACCGTTATACTATCATACAGGGCATCATACCCACACAGTTATACTATCATACAGGGCACCATACCCACACTGTTATACTATCATACAGAGCACCATACCCACACCGTTATACTATCATACAGGGCATCATACCCACACCGTTATACTATCATACAGGGCATCATACCCACACCGTTATACTATCATACAGGGCACCATACCCACACCGTTATACTATCATACAGGGCATCATACCCACACCGTTATACTATCATACAGGGCATCATACCCACACCGTTATACTATCATACAGGGCATCATACCCACACGGTTATACTATCATACAGGGCATCATACCGACATCGTTATGCTATCATACAGGGCATCATACCCACACCGTCATACTATCATACAGGGCATCATACCCACACCGTTATACTATCATACAGGGCATCATACCCACACCGTTATGCTATCATACAGGGCATCATACCCACACCGTTATACTATCATACAGGGCATCATACCCACACCGTTATACTATCATACAGGGCATCATACCCACACCGTTATACTATCATACAGGGCATCATACCCACACCGTTATACTATCATACAGGGCATCATACGCACACCGTTATACTATCATACAGGGCATCATACCCACACCGTTATACTATCATACAGGGCATCATGCCCACACCGTTATACTATCATACAGGGCATCATACCCACACCGTTATACTATCATACAGGGCATCATACCCACACCGTTATACTATCATACAGGGCATCATACCCACACCGTTATACTATCATACAGGGCATCATACCCACACCGTTATACTATCACATATGGCATCATACCCACACCGTTATACTATCATACAGGGCATCATACCCACACCGTTATACTATCATACAGGGCATCATACCCACACCGTTATACTATCATACAGGGCATCATACCCACACCGTTATACTATCATACAGTGCATCATACCCACACCGTTATACTATCATACAGGGCATCATACCCACACCGTTATACTATCATACAGGGCATCATACCCACACCGTTATACTATCATACAGGGCATCATACCCACACCGTTATACTATCATACAGGGCATCATACCCACACCGTTATACTATCATACAGGGCATCATACCCACACCGTTATACTATCATACATGGCACCATACCCACACCGTTATACTATCATACAGAGCACCATACCCACACCGTTATACTATCATACAGAGCACCATACCCACACCGTTATACTATCATACAGGGCATCATACCCACACCGTTATACTATCATACAGGGCATCCTACCCACACCGTTATACTATCATACATGGCACCATACCCACACCGTTATACTATCATACAGAGCACCATACCAACACCGTTATACTATCATACAGGGCATCATACCCACACCGTTATACTATCATACAGGGCATCATACCGACACCGTTATACTCTCATACAGGGCATCATACCCACACCGTTATACTATCATACAGGGCATCATACCCACACCGTTATACTATCATACATGGCACCATACCCACACCGTTATACTATCATACATGGCACCATACCCACACCGTTATACTATCATACAGATACAGATGATTGCGTATCGTTCTTTGAAGTATCGTCGTGAAAATCAACAAAGGCCAAGAAAAAACAGATATTTCGATTAGATGTCAGGGGCCCTGGAAAGTTAATATTCATATAATAAGCACATTCAATATTTGCCAAGGCAATACGTCTTCTGTAAAGGTTGAAAGCCTGACACTGGGTAGGAAGTTATCGCGGCACGAGAAATCGATGATAACCGATATGTTGCCTATTTCACTGGCCTGATTAACAAGGCCTGTCCCGACCTCTGTGACTCCATCACATGTTGCCGTTGTCGCCTCTATCTAAAGGGTTCTGACTTCTAGGGCGCCATTGCATCAAAGGCGTCCCGACCTCTAAAGCTTCCTTATCTCTAAAGCGTTATGAACTCTAAGGCATCCCGACCTCTAAAGCGTCCTCATCTCTAAAGCGTTATGACCTCTAAGGCGTCCTCACCT
This sequence comes from Arenicola marina, assembly GCA_964019135.1. Taxonomy (NCBI): domain Eukaryota; kingdom Metazoa; phylum Annelida; class Polychaeta; family Arenicolidae; genus Arenicola; species Arenicola marina. Next base: position 49,238,479 of record OZ025252.1, on the reverse strand, counting down.
CTAATGCATCCTGACCTATAAGGCATCCTCATCTCTAAATTTCCCTGATCTCTAAGACGTCTAAGGTGTGCTGACCTCTAAGGGTTCCTGACCTCTTAAGGCATCCTGACCTATAAAGCAACCTGACCTCTAAGGCGTCCCGACCTCTAAGGCGTCCCGACCTCTAAGGCGTCCCGACCTCTAAGGCATCCTCATATCTAAAGCGTTATGACCTCTAGGCCATCCTGACCTCTAAGGCGTCCCGACTTCTAAGGCGTCCCGACCTCTAAGGAGCCGTGACCTCTAAGGCGTCCTGACCTCTAATGCGTCCTGACCTCTAAGGCATCATCATCTCTAAATTTCAATGATCTCTAAGACGTCTAAGGTGTGCTGACCTCTAAGGCGTCCTGACGTCTTGAGGCATCCTGACCTATAAGCAACCTGACGTCTTGAGGCGTCCTGACCTATAAGCAACCTGACCTCTAAGGCGTCCCGACCTCTAAGGCGTCCCGACTCCTAAGGCGTCCCGACCTCTAAGGCGTCCCGACCTCTAAGGCGTCCTGACCTCTAAGGCGTCCTGACCTCTAAGGCGTCCCGACATCTAAGATGTCCTGACCTCTAAGCCGCGGAACTTCTAAGGCGTCCCGACCTCTAAGGCGTCCTGACCTCTAAGGCGTCCCGACCTCTAAGGCGTCCCGAACTCTAAGGCGTCCCGAACTCTAAGGCGTTCAGACCTCTAAGGCGTCCCCCGACCTCTAAGGCGTCTCGACATCCAAGGCGTCTCGACCTCTAAGGCGTCTCGACCTCTAAGGCGTCCCGACCTCTAAGGCGTCTCGACCTCCAAGGCGTCCCGACCTCTAAGGCGTCTCGACCTCTAAGGCGTCCTGACCTCTAAGGCGTCCTGACCTCTAAGGCGTCCCGACCTCTAAGGCGTCCCGACCTCTAAGGCGTCCCCACCTCTAAGGCGTCTCGACCTCTAAGGCGTCCCGACCTCTAAGGCGTCCCGACCTCTAAGGTGTCCTGGCCTCTACGACTCTCTCGATTGGGGTTGGTGGTCTACCTGGTAGACTTGATGCCACGTCAAGGGTTGAGGTCGCTCGCTATTATTCTTTGAAGGTCCTTTACAATTGTTTGTATTTCTCTACAATTGCTATTTTAGCCAGCGAGCTGCCTCTCCCTGTTGGTCGAACATGAGTAATCAGCCTATATTAAGACCGATCGACCAGCCATCGATTGTGCCTGTACACATACAGAGGCCAAGGCAGCCCTGCGGGGGTAACCGTGGCCAACATGGCCTCTCAGTGACTCTTTGTTTTCGTGTCCTATTTTGACCCAACACGTGGATCTTTCGGTCAGTGCCCTCATACCTCGCGGCCAGGGTACGGCCCTTTACCTCATTAGTCCCACACCTCGCGGCCAGGGTACGGCCCTTTACCTCATTAGTCCCATACCTCGCGGCCAGGGTACGGCCCTTTACCTCATTAGTCCCATACCTCGCGGCGAGGGTACGGCCCTTGACATGATTAGTCCCATTCCCCTCGGTCGGTGTACGGCCCTTAGTCGGTCTTCCCTCCATCACTATGTACCCTCATTTCTCTTAGTCCTTTTCCCCTCCATTGTTATTTACCATCATTTTTCTTTGTCGGTCTCCCCTCTGTCGCTATTTACCCTCATTTCTCTCAATAAGACTTCCCTCTATTGTTATTTACCCTCATTTCTCTTATTCGGTCTTAACTCCATCGCTATTTACCCTCATTTCTCTTAATCGGTCTTAACTTCATCAATATTTACCCTCATTTCTCTTAATCGGTCTTAACTTCATCAATATTTACCCTCAATTCTCTTAGTCGGTCTTCCCTTCATCACTATTTACCCTCATTTTTCTTAGTCGGTCTTCCCTTCATCACTATTTACCCTCATTTCTCTTAGTCGGTCTTAACTTCATCGCTATTTACCCTCATTTCTCTTAATCGGTCTTAACTTCATCAATATTTACCCTCAACTCTCTTGGTCGGTCTTCCATTCATCACTATTTACCCTCATTTTTCTTAATCGGTCTTTCCTTCATCACTATTTACCCTCATTTCTCTTAGTCAGTCTTCCCTTCATCACTATTTACCCTCATTTCTCTTAGTCCTTTTCCCCTCCATTGTTGTTTACCATCATTTTTCTTTGTCGGTCTCCCCTCTGTCGCTATTTACCCTCATTTCTCTCAATAAGACTTCCCTCTATTGTTATTTACCCTCATTTCTCTTATTCGGTCTTAACTCCATCGCTATTTACCCTCATTTCTCTTAATCGGTCTTAACTTCATCAATATTTACCCTCATTTCTCTTAATCGGTCTTAACTTCATCAATATTTACCCTCAATTCTCTTAGTCGGTCTTCCCTTCATCACTATTTACCCTCATTTTTCTTAGTCGGTCTTCCCTTCATCACTATTTACCCTCATTTCTCTTAGTCGGTCTTAACTTCATCGCTATTTACCCTCATTTCTCTTAATCGGTCTTAACTTCATCAATATTTACCCTCAACTCTCTTGGTCGGTCTTCCATTCATCACTATTTACCCTCATTTTTCTTAATCGGTCTTTCCTTCATCACTATTTACCCTCATTTCTCTTAGTCGGTCTTCCCTTCATCACTATTTACCCTCATTTCTCTTAATCGGTCTCCCCTCTGTCGCTATTTACCCTCATTTTTCTTAGTCGGTCTTCCCTTCATCACTATTTACCCTCATTTCTCTTAATCGGTCTCCCCTCCGTCGCTACTTACCCTTAATTCTCTTAGTCGGTCTTCTCTCCAATTTTATTCACCCTCATTTCTCTTAGTTGGTCTTCCCTCCATTGTTATTTACCCTCAATTCTCTTGGTCCAAATTCCCTCCATCGATATTCGCCCTTTTCTCTCTTGTTTTTGGGGCTATATCCCGCTCGATTACTCGCTGAGTTCCCCCCCCCCCTCCCCCCTCCCTCTACCCCCGCCCCTCCCCCCCTCCCCCCCGCTACCCCCGCCCCTCCTTAACTCTGCACCCTCCCGCCGGCCGACCACGTCCCCCGTTTTATCCTGACGCCCTTGCCCATGGGTTCTATTGGGAGGCTGTGAGAGAGATTTGTGAGGTGAGTACCATGGGACCGAGGTACGCTGCAGCCCCGGCAGCACCCCCCCCCCCATACCCCTCGGGTGGCGATCGATTTCCTGGCCCCGCGTGTCCTGGCTCCGCTTCTTTGTTATTACTCTAATTATCATCAGTTGTTGAAACTGATCAGCTAGAACGATTGCAGCTTTCTGACGTCATCGCCTGCTGACGTCATATGTAAACCTTTGCCGGGGCGAGGGGGCCAGCCGGCGACGCGGGAAGGGGGAGGGTGGCCCCTGCCTGCTCAGCCGGGGGCTGAAGGTGAGGAGGGTGGGCGCTGCTCAGTCAGCGGGCGAGGTGGGCAGCGGCGGGAAGGGAGCTTCGGTCGTCTGCCCGTCGAGAGCGTGGCGTGCGTGGCGGGAACGCCGCCACCACTGTGGGTAAGGAGCGGGCTACTAAATGGCGCGGGGGATGGGGGTGGTGGGGTGGTGGAATGAGGGGCCGGTTTGGGGGCCAGTTAGGGCCGGTTGGGGGGTCCGCCGGTGAGAACTAGTCTAAGCTCAGCCCTCAGACTTGCTGGCTGGCTTGCTTGCTTTTGCTGCTTGCCCGCTTGGTTTACCCGACTCACTAGTTAGTGCCTGGGTGTCTGCCTGGCCACCAGCTCCATGCCAGATGTGTGTTTGCGCCAGTGATAAAGAGATAAGACCTCTACACTGTGGGCCGGGATAAGGCTGGCACTCCCGGGCTGTGGCTCGCCGTCTGGCCCAGCACTGTGCGCCATTCATACTTCTGCAGACGAGCGTAGGCAGCGGAATCAGTGCATCCAGACCGTGCGGAGCTGGAGCAGCAGGCGAGCAGGGAGGCGGGCCCAGTCTGCTGTTATTGGACGACGTGCGGCAGGAACAAACAATCCACACACACCGATCACAGCTGACTGGCGAATCAAAGGAAATACAATAGGACTAAACCAGTCGAGGAACACACAGTTGATATATGTTTACATCGCCAGGATAGGCCCACGGTGTTTAACCGTTGTCCGTGGCCTCTGGGAGTGGGTGTCACCTTCTCCCCCCACCTCCACCCGTCTGGTGACTACCACTCACTCGCAGGCCGTGACTGGTGCCCCCCCCCCACCCCACCAGGTGAGCATTATTACTGCTGATTCAGCAATCGTGAATTGTGAATGGCTTCCGCCGTGACCTCTATGACCTCTGTGCTGCAGTGGGGCATGACGATGTTGGCACTTCCGGTGCAGTATTTAACAGCGACGTATTGAATGTGTGCGACGTTAGGCTGCTGTGTAAGCTGGGGTGTATCTGTCTAAAGGTGCTCTGATTGTGTGTAGGCTGGGGTGTATGTGTCTAAAGGTGCTCTGATTGTGTGTAGGCTGGGGTGTATCTGTCTAAAGGTGCTCTGATTGTGTGTAGACCGGGGTGTTTCTGTCTAAAGGTGATCTGATTGTGTGTAGACTGGGGTGTATCTGTCTAAATGTGATCTGATTGTGTGTAGTCTGGGGTGTATCTGTCTAAAGATGATCTGATTGTGTGTAGGCTGGGGTGTATCTGTCTAAAGGTGCTCTGATTGTGTGTAGTCTGGGGTGTATCTGTCTAAAGGTGATCTGATTGTGTGTAGTCTGGGGTGTATCTGTCTAAAGGTGATCTGATTGTGTGTAGACTGGGGTGTATCTGTCTAAAGGTGATCTGATTGTGTGTAGACTGGGGTGTATCGGTCTAAAGGTGATCTGATTGTGTGTAGTCTGGGGTGTATCTGTCTAAAGGTGCTCAGATTGTGTGTAGGCTGGGGTGTATCTGTCTAAAGGTGCTCTGATTGTGTGTAGTCTGGGGTGTATTTGTCTAAAGGTGATCTGATTGTGTGTAGTCTGGGGTGTATCTGTCTAAAGGTGATCTGATTGTGTGTAGACTGGGGTGTATCTGTCTATAGGTGCTCTGTGTGTAGGCTGGGGTGTATCTGTCTAAAGGTGCTCTGATTGTGTGTAGTCTGGGGTGTATCTGTCTAAAGGTGCTCAGATTGTGTGTAGGCTGGGGTGTATCTGTCTAAAGGTGCTCTGATTGTGTGTAGTCTGGGGTGTATCTGTCTAAAGGTGATCTGATTGTGTGTAGTCTGGGGTGTATCTGTCTAATAGTGATCTGATTGTGTGTAGACTGGGGTGTATCTGTCTAAAAGTGCTCTGTGTGTAGGCTGGAGTGTATATGTCTAAAAGTGTTCGGATTGTGTGTAGGCTGGGGTATATCTGCCTAAAGGTGCTCTGATTGTGTGTAGGCTGGGGTGTATCTGTCTATAGGTACTCTGTGTGTAGGCTGGGGTGTATCTGTCTATAGGTGCTCTGTGTGAAGGCTGGGGTGTATCTGTCTAAAGGTGGTCTGTGTGTAGGCTGGGGTGTATCTGTCTATAGGTGCTCTGTGTGTAGGCTGGGTGTATCTGTCTAAAGGTGCCCTGATTGTGTGTAGGCTGGGGTGTATCTGTCTAAAGGTGCTCTGATTGTGTGTAGGCTGCGGTGTATCTGTCTAAAGGTGCCCTGATTGTGTGTAGGCTGGGGTGTATCTGTCTAAAGGTGCTCTGATTGTGTGTAGGCTGGGGTGTATCTGTCTAAAGGTGCCCTGATTGTGTGTAGGCTGGGGTGTATCTGTCTGAAGGTGCTCTGATTGTGTGTAGACTTGGGTGTATCTGGCTAAAGGTGCCCTGATTGTGTGTAGGCTGGGGTGTATCTGTCTAAAGGTGCTCTGATTGTGTGTAGGCTGGGGTGTACCTGTCTCAAGGTGCTCTGTGTGTAGGCTGGGGTGTATCTGTCTAAAGGTGCCCTGATTGTGTGTAGGCTGGGGTGTACCTGTCTCAAGGTGCTCTGTGTGTAGGCTGGGGTGTATCTGTCTAAAGGTGCTTTGATTGTGGGTAGGCTGGGGTGTATCTGTCTAAAGGTGCCCTGTGTGTAGGCTGGGGTGTGCCTGTCTAGAGGTGCTCTGTGTGTAGGCTGGGGTGTATCTGTCTAAAGGTGCCCTGATTGTGTGTAGGCTGGGGTGTACCTGTCTCAAGGTGCTCTGTGTGTAGGCTGGGGTGTATCTGTCTAAAGGTGCCCTGATTGTGTGTAGGCTGGGGTGTACCTGTCTCAAGGTGCTCTGTGTGTAGGCTGGGGTGTATCTGTCTAAAGGTGCTTTGATTGTGGGTAGGCTGGGGTGTATCTGTCTAAAGGTGCCCTGTGTGTAGGCTGGGGTGTGCCTGTCTAGAGGTGCTCTGTGTGTAGGCTGGAGTGTATATGTCTAAAAGTGTTCGGGTTGTGTGTAGGCTGGGGTATATCTGCCTAAAGGTGCTCTGATTGTGTGTAGGCTGGGGTGTATCTTCCAAAGGTGCACTGATTGTGTGTAGGCTGGGGTGTATCTGTCCAAAGGTGTTGTGTATATAGGCTGGGATGTATCTGTCTAAAGGTGCTCAGATTGTGTGTAGGCTGGGGTGTATCTGTCTCAAGGTACACTGATTGTGTGTAGGCTGGGGTGTATCTATCCAAAGGTGTTCGGTGTGTACGCTGGGGTGTATCTGTCTAAAGGTGCTCAGATTGTGTATAGGCTGGAGTGTATCGGTCTAAATGTGCTTTGATTGTGTGTAGGCTGGGGGGTATCTGTCCAAAGGTGATATGATTGTGTGTACGCTGGTGTATATCTGTCCAAAGGTGGTCTGATTGTGTGTAGGCTGGGGTGTATCTGTCTAAAGGTGTTTTGATTGTGTGTAGACTGCGGTGTATATGTCCAAAAGTGCACTGGTTGTGTGTAGGCTGGGATGCAGGTGTCCAAAGGTGCTCTGATTGTGTGTAGGCTAGGGTGTATCTGTCTCAAGGTGCTCTGTGTGTAGGCTGGGGTGTATCTGTCTGAAGGTGCTCTGATTGTGTGTAGGCTGGGGTGTACCTGTCTAAAGGTGCTCTGTGTCTAGGCTGGGGTGTATCTGTCTAAAGGTGCTGTGTGTAGGGTGAGGTGTATCGGTCTAAACGTGATCTGTTTGTAGGCTTGGTTGTATCTGTCTAAAGATGCTCTGATTGTGTGTAGGCTAGGGTGTATCTGTCTAAAGGTGATCTGATTGTGTGTAGGCTGCAGTGTATCTGTCTAAAGGTGATCTGATTGTGTGTAGGCTGGGGTCTGCCTGTCTAAAGGTGCTCTCATTGTGTGTAGGCTGGGATGTATCTGTCTCAAGGTGCTCTGGTTGTGTGTAGGCTGGGGTGTACCTGTCTAAAAGTACTATGTGTGTAGGCTGGGGTGTATCTATCTAAAGGTGATCTGATTGTATGTAGGCTGCAGTGTACCTGTCTAAAAGTACTATGTGTGTAGGCTGGGGTGTATCTGTCTAAAGATGCTGTGTGTCGGCTGGGTTGTACCTGTCTAAAGGTGATCTGTGTGTAGGCTGGGGTGCATCGGTCTAAAGGTGCTCTGATTGTGTGTAGGCTAGGGTGGATCTGTCTAAAGGTGCCCTGTGTGTAGGCTGGGGTGTATCTATCTAAATGTGTTCTGTGTATAGGCTGGGGTGTATCTGTCTAAAGGTGATCTGATTGTGTGTAGGCTGGGGTGTATCTGTCTAAAGGTGCTCTGTGTGTAGGCAGGGGTGTATCTGTCTAAATGTGCTCTGTGTGTAGGGAGGTGTGTATCGGTCTAAAGGTGCGTTGATTGTATGTAGGCTGGGGTGTATCTGTCTAAAGGTGCCCTGTGTGTAGGCTGGGGTGTATCTGTCTAAAGGTGCTCTGTGTGTAGGCTGGTGTGTATATGTCTAAAGGTGCTCTGTGTGTAGGCTGGGATGTACCTGTCTAAAGGTACTATGTGTGTAGGCTGGGGTGTATCTATCTAAAGGTGATGTGATTGTGTGTAGGCTGCAGTGTATTTCTCTAAAGGTGCTCTGATTTTGTGTAGACTGGGGTGTATCTGTCTATAGGTGCTCTGTGTGTAGGCTGGGGTGCATCTGTCTAAAGGTACTATGTATGTAGGCTGGGGTGTATCTGTCTAAAGGTGTTCGGATTGTGTATAGGGTGTGGTGTATCTGTCTAAATGTGTTCAGTGTGTAGGCTGGGGTGTATGTGTCTAAAGGTGCTCTGATTGTGTGTAGGCTGGGATGTCTCTGTCTAAAGGGGACCTCACTGTGTGTAGGCTGGGGTATATCTGTCTGACGGTGCTCTGTGTGTAGGCTGGGGTGTATCTGTACAAAGGTGATCTGATTGTGTGCGGGCTGGGGTGTATTTGTCTAAAGGTGCTCTGATTGTGTGTAGCCTGCGGTGTATATGTCAAGGGTGCACTGATTGTGTGTAGGCTGGGGTGTATCTGTCCAAAGGTATTGTGTATATAGGCTGGTGTGTGTCTGTCTAAAGGCCCTCAGATTGTGTGTAGGCTGGGGTGTATCTGTCTAAAGGTACACTGATTGTGTGTAGGCTGGGGTGTATCTATCCAAAGGTGTTCGGTGTGTAGGCTGGGGTGTATCGGTCTAAAGGTGCGCTGATTGTGTGTAAACTGCAGTGTATCTGTCCAAATGTGATATGATTGTGTGTACGCTGATGTATATCTGTCCAAAGGTGATCTGATTGTGTGTAGGCTGGGGTGTATCTGTCGAAAGGTGCTTTGATTGTGTGTAGACTGCGGTGTATATGTCCAAAAGTGCACTGCTTATGTGTAGGCTGGGGTGTATCTGTCCAAAGGTGTTCGGTTTGTAGGCTGGGGTGTATCTGTCTAAAGGTGCACTGATTGTGTGTAGGCTAGGGTGTACCTGTTTAAAGGTGCACTGTGTAGGCTGGGGTGTATCTGTCTAAAGGTGCTCTGTGTGTAGGCTGGGATGTACCTGTCTAAAGGTACTATGTGTGTAGGCTGGGGTGTATCTATCTAAAGGTGATGTGATTGTGTGTAGGCTGCAGTGTATCTCTCTAAAGGTGATCTGATTGTGTGTAGGCTGGGGTGTACCTGTCTAAAGGTGCACTTTGTAGGCTGGGTTGTACCTGTCTAAAGGTGATCTGTATGCAGGCTGGGGTGTATCGGTCTAAAGGTGCTCTGATTGTGTGTAGACTGGGGTGTATCTGTCTATAGGTGCTCTGTGTGTAGGCTGGGGTGCATCTGTCTAAAGGTACTATGTATGTAGGCTGGGGTGTATCTGTCTAAAGGTGTTCGGATTGTGTGTAGGGTGTGGTGTATCTGTCTAAATGTGTTCTGTGTGTAGGCTGGGGTGTATCTGTCTAAAGGTGATCTGATTGTGTGTAGGCTGGGGTGAATCTGTCTAAAGGTATGCTGTGTGTAGGCTGCGGTGTATCTGTCTAAAGGTGATCTGTGTGGAGGGAGGGGTGTATCGGTCTAAAGGTGCTTTGATTGTGGGTAGGCTGGGGTGTATCTGTCTAAAGGTGCCCTGTGTGTAGGCTGGGCTGTATCTGTCTAGAAGTGTTCTGTGCGTAGGCTGGAGTGTATATTTTTAATGGTGTTTGGATTGTGTGTAGGCTGGGGTGGATCGGTCTAATGGTGCTCTGATTGTGTGTAGGCTAGGGTGTATCTGTCTAAAGATGCGCTGTGTGTAGGCTGGGGTGTGTCTGTCTAGAGGTGCTCTGTGTGTAGGCTGGAGTGTATATGTCTAAAGGTGCTCTGATTGTGTGTAGGCTGGGGTGTATCTGTCCAAAGGTGTTGTGTATATAGGCTGGTGTGTATCTGTCTAAAGGTGCTCAGATTGTGTGTAGGCTGGGGTGTATCTGTCTGAAGGTACACTGATTGTTTGTAGGCTGGGGTGTATCTATCCAAAGGTGTTCGGTGTGTAGGCTGGGGTGTATAGGTCTAAAGGTGCACTGATTGTGTGTAGGCTGGGGTGTATCTGTCCAGGGGTGATATGATTGTGTGTACGCTGATGTATATCTGTCCAAAGGTGATCTGATTCTGTGTAGGCTGGGGTGTACCTGTCTAAAGGTACACTGTGTAGGCTGGGGTGTATCTGTCTAAAGGTGCTCTGTGTGTAGGCTGGTGTGTATCTGTCTAAAGGTGCTCTGTGTGTAGGCTGGGGTGTACCTGTCTAAAGGTACTATGTGTGTAGGCTGGGGTGTATCTATCCACAGGTGATCTGATTGTGTGTAGGCTGCAGTGTATCTGCCTAAAGGTGATCTGATTTTGTGTAGGCTGGGGTGTACCTGTCTGAAGGTGCGCTTTGTAGGCTGGGGTGTATCTGTCTAAAGGTGCCCTGTGTGTAGGCTGGTGTGTATCTGTCTAAAGGTGCTCTGTGTGTAGGCTGGGGTGTACCTGTCTAAAGGTACTATGTGTGTAGGCTGGGGTGTATCGGTCTAAAGGTGCTCTGATTGTGTGTAGACTGGGGTGTATCTGTCTATAGGTGCTCTGTGTGTAGGCTGGGGTGCATCTGTCTAAAGGTACTATGTATGTAGGCTGGGGTGTATCTGTCTAAAGGTGTTCGGATTGTGTGTAGGGTGTGGTGTATCTGTCTAAATGTGTTCTGTGTGTAGGCTGGGGTGTATCTGTCTAAAGGTGATCTGATTGTGTGTAGGCTGGGGTGAATCTGTCTAAAGGTGATCTGTGTGTAGGGAGGGGTGTATCGGTCTAAAGGTGCTTTGATTGTGGGTAGGCTAGGGTGTATCTGTCTAAAGGTGCCCTGTGTGTAGGCTGGGCTGTATCTGTCTAGAAGTGTTCTGTGCGTAGGCTGGAGTGTATATTTCTAATGGTGTTTGGATTGTGTGTAGGCTGGGGTGGATCGGTCTAAAGGGGCTCTGATTGTGTGTAGGCTAGGGTGTATCTGTCTAAAGGTGCGCTGTGTGTAGGCTGGGGTGTGTCTGTCTAGAGGTGCTCTGATTGTGTGTAGGCTGGGGTGTATCTTCCAAAGGTGCACTGATTGTGTGTAGGCTGGGGTGTATCTATCCACAGGTGATCTGATTGTGTGGAGGCTGCAGTGTATCTGTCTAAAGGTGATCTGATTGTGCGTAGGCTGGGGTGTGCCTGTCTGAAGGTGCGCTTTGTAGGCTGGGCTGTATCTGTCTAAAAGTGCCCTGTGTGTAGGCTGGGGTGTATCTGTCTAAAGGTGCTCTGTGTGTAGGCTGGGGTGTACCTGTCTAAAGGTACTATGTGTGTAGGCTGGGGTGTATCTATCCACAGGTGATCTGATTGTGTGTAGGCTGCAGTGTATCTGTCTAATAGTGATCTGATTGTGTGTAGGCTGGGGTGTGCCTGTCTGAAGGTGCGCTTTGTAGGCTGGGCTGTATCTGTCTAAAAGTGCCCTGTGTGTAGGCTGGGGTGTATCTGTCTAAAGGTGATCTGATTGTGTGTAGGCTTGGGTGTGCCTGTCTGAAGGTGCGCTTTGTAGGCTGGGCTGTATCTGTCTAAAAGTGCCCTGTGTGTAGGCTGGGGTGTATCTGTCTAAAGGTGCTCTGTGTGTAGGCTGGGGTGTACCTGTCTAAAGGTACTATGTGTGTAGGCTGGGGTGTATCTATCCACAGGTGATCTGATTGTGTGTAGGCTGCAGTGTATCTGTCTAAAGGTGATCTGATTGTGTGTAGGCTGGGGTGTACCTGTCTGAAGGTGCGCTTTGTAGGCTGGGCTGTATCTGCCTAAAAGTGCCCTGTGTGTAGGCTGGGGTGTATCGGTCTAAAGGTGCTCTGTTTGTAGGCTGGGGTGTATCTATCTAAAGGTGTTCTGTGTGTAGGCTGGGGTGTACCTGTCTAAAGGTGCTCTAATTGTGTTTAGGCTGGGTGTATCTGTCCAAAGGTGATCTGATTTTGTGTAGGCTCGGGTGTATCGGTCTAAAGGTGCACTGTGTGTAGGCTGCGGTGTATTTGTCTCAAGGTGATCTGATTATGTGTAGGCTGCAGTGTATCTGTCTAAAGGTGATCTGATTGTGTATAGGCTGGAGTCTATCTGTCTGAAGGTGTTTTGTGTGTAGGCTGGGGTGTATTTCTCTAAAAGTGCTCTGATAGTGGGTAGGCTGGGGTGTGTCTGTCCAAAGGTGATCTGATTGTGTGTAGACTAGGGTGTATCTGTCTAAAGGTGATCTGATTGTATGTATGCTGGGGTGTATCTGTCTAAGGGTGCTTTGTGTGTAGGTTGGGGTGTATATGTCTATCTGAAGGTGCTCCGTGTGCAGGCTTAGGTGTATCTGTCTCAATGTGCTCTGATTGTGTGTAGGCTAGGGTGTATCTGTCTAAGGGGGCTCTGTGTGTGGGCTGGGGTGTACCTGTCTGAGGTGCTCTGTGTGTGGGCTGGGGTGTACCTGTCTGAGGTGCTCTGTGTGTAGGCTGGGGTGTACCTGTCCAAAGGTCCTATGTGTGTAAGCTGGGGTGTATCTGTCTAAAGGTGCTCTGTGTGTAGGCTGGGGTGTATCTGTCTGAGGTGCTATGTGTGTAGGCTGGGGTGTACCTGTCCAAAGGTCCTATGTGTGTAAGCTGGGGTGTATCTGTCTAAAGGTGCTCTGTGTGTAGGCTGGGGTGTATCTGTCTGAGGTGCTATATGTGTAGGCTGGGGTGTACCTGTCCAAAGGTGCTATGTGTGTAAGCTGGGGTGTATCTGTCTAAAGGTGCTCTGTGTATAGGCTGGGGTGTATGTGTCTAAAGGTGCTCTGATTGTGTGTAGGCTGGGGTGTATCTGCCTAAAGGGAACCTGATTGTGTGTAGGCTGGGGTGTATCTGTCCAAAGGTGATCTGATTTTGTGTAGGCTCGGGTCTATCGGTCTAAAGGTGCTGTGTGTGTAGGCTCCGGTGTATTTGTCTCAAGGTGATCTGATTGTGTGTAGACTGGGGTGTATCTGTCTAAAGGTGATCTGATTGTGTGTAGACTGGGGTGTATCGGTCTAAAGGTGCTCTGATTGTGTGTAGGCTGGGGTGTATCTGCCTAAAGGGAACCTGATTGTGTGTAGGCTGGGGTGTATCTGTCCAAAGGTGATCTGATTTTGTGTAGGCTCGGGTCTATCGGTCTAAAGGTGCTGTGTGTGTAGGCTCCGGTGTATTTGTCTCAAGGTGATCTGATTGTGTGTAGACTGGGGTGTATCTGTCTAAAGGTGATCTGATTGTGTGTAGACTGGGGTGTATCGGTCTAAAGGTGATCTGATTGTGTGTAGTCTGGGGTGTATCTGTCTAAAGGTGCTCAGATTGTGTGTAGGCTGGGGTATATCTGTCTAAAGATGCTCTGTGTGTAGGCTGGGTTGTACCTGTCTAAAGGTGATCTGTGTGTAGGCTGGGGTGTATCGGTCTAAAGGTGCTCTGATTGTGTGTAGGCTAGGGTGGATCTGTCTAAAGGCGCCCTGTGTGTAGGCTGGGGTGTATCTATCTAAATGTGTTCTGTGTATAGGCTGGGGTGTATCTATCTAAAGGTGATCTGATTGTGTGTAGGCTGGGGTGTATCTGTCTAAAGGTGCTCTGTGTGTTGGCAGGGGTGTATCTGTCTAAAGGTGCTCTGTGTGTAGGGAGGGGTGGATCGGTCTCAAGGTGCTTTGAGTGTGTGTAGGCTGGGGTGTATCTGTCTAAAGGTGCCCTGTGTGTAGGCTGGGGTGTATCTGTCTAAAGGTGCTCTGTGTGTAGGCTGGTGTGTATATGTCTAAAGGTGCCCTGTGTGTAGGCTGGGGTGTATCTATCTAAAGGTGATGTGATTGTGTGTAGGCTGCAGTGTATCTCTCTAAAGGTGCTCTGATTGTGTGTAGACTGAGGTGTATCTGTCTATAGGTGCTCTGTGTGTAGGCTGGGGTGCATCTGTCTAAAGGTACTCTGTATGTAGGCTGGGGTGTATCTGTCTAAAGGTGTTCGGATTGTGCGTAGGCTGGGGTGTATCTGTCTAAAGGTGCTTTGATTGTGTGTAGACTGCGGTGTATATGTCCAAAAGTGCACTGCTTGTGTGTAGGCTGGGGTGTATCTGTCCAAAGGTGTTCGGTGTGTGGGCTGGGGTGTATCTATCTAGAGGTGCTCTGTGTGTAGGCTGGGGCGTACCTGTCTAAAGGTGGTCTGATTGTGTGTCTGCTGGGGTGTATCTGTCTAAAGGTGCTCTGATTTTGTGTAGGCCCGGGTGTATCGGTCTAAAGGTGCTCTGTGTGTAGCCTGGGGTGTATCTGTCTAAAGGTGCTCTGTGTGTAGGCTGCGGCGTATTTGTCTCAAGGTGATCTGATTGTGTGTAAGCTGCAGTGTATCTGTCTAAAGGTGATCTGATTGTGTGTAGGCTGGAGAGTATCTGTCTAAAGGTGCTCTGTGTGTAGGCTGGGGTGTACCTGTCTAAAGGTACTATGTGTGTAGGCTGGGGTGTATCTATCTAAAAGTGATCTGATTGGGTGTTGGCTGCAGTGTATCTGTCTGAAGGTGATCTGATTGTGTGTAGGCTAGGGTGTACCTGTTTAAAGGTGCACTGTGTAGGCTGGGGTGTATCTGTCTAAAGGCGCTCTGTGTGTAGGCTGGGATGTACCTGTCTAATAGTACTATGTGTGTAGGCTGGGGTGTATCTATCTAAAGGTGATGTGATTGTGTGTAGGCTGCAGTGTATCTCTCTAAATGTGATCTGATTGTGTGTAGGCTGTGGTGTACCTGTCTAAAGGTGCGCTTTGTAGGCTGGGTTGTACCTGTCTAAAGGTGATCTGTATGCAGGCTGGGGTGTATCGGTCTAAAGGTGCTCTGATTGTGTGTAGACTGGGGTGTATCTGTCCATAGGTGCTCTGTGTGTAGGCTGGGGTGCATCTGTCTAAAGGTACTATGTATGTAGGCTGGGGTGTATCTGTCTAAAGGTGTTCGGATTGTGTGTAGGGTGTGGTGTATCTGTCTAAATGTGTTCTGTGTGTAGGCTGGGGTGTATCTGTCTAAAGGTGATCTGATTGTGTGTAGGCTGGGGTGTATCTTCCAAAGGTGCACTGATTGTGTGTAGGCTGGGGTGTATTTGTCCAAAGGTGTTGTGTATATAGGCTGGTGTGTATCTGTCTAAAGGTGCTCAGATTGTGTGTAGGCTGGGGTGTATCTGTCTGAAGGTACACTGATTGTGTGTAGGCTGGGGTGTATCTATGCAAAGGTGTTCGGTGTGTAGGCTGGGGTGTATAGGTCTAAAGGTGCACTGATTGTGTGTAGGCTGGGGTGTATCTGTCCAAATGTGATATGATTGTGTGTACGCTGATGTATATCTGTCCAAAGGTGATTTGATTGTGTGTAGGCTGGGGTGTATCTGTCCAAAGGTGTTCGGTGTGTAGGCTGTGGTGTATCTGTCTAAAGGTGCACTGATTGTGTGTAGGCTGGGGTGTATCTATCTAGAGGTGCTCTGTTTGTAGGCTGGGGTGTATCTGTCTAAAGGTGCCCTGATTGTGTGTAGGCTGGGGTGTATCTGTCTAAAGGTGCGCTGATTTTGTGTAGGCCCGGGTGTATCGGTCTAAAGGTGCTCTGTGTGTAGGCTGGGGTGTATCTGTCTAAAGGTGCTCTGATTTTGTGTGGGCTCAGGTGTATCGGTCTAAAGGTGCTCTTTGTGTAGGCTGCGGTGTATTTGTCTCAAGGTGATCTGATTATGTGTTGGCTGCAGTGTATCTGTCTAAAGGTGATCTGATTGTGTGTAGGCTGGAGTGTATCTGTCTAAAGGGGCTCTGTGTGTAGGCTGGGGGGTATTTGTCTAAAATTGATCTGATTGTGTATAGGCTGGAGTCTATCTGTCTGAAGGTGTTTTGTGTGTAGGCTGGGGTGTATTTCTCTAAAAGTGCTCTGATAGTGGGTAGGCTGGGGTGTGTCTGTCCAAAGGTGATCTGATTGTGTGTAGATTAGGGTGTATCTGTCTTAAGGTGATCTGATTGTATGTAGGCTGGGGTGTATCTGTCTAAAGGTGCTTTGTGTGTAGGTTGGGGTGTATCGGTCTATCTGAAGGTGCTCCGTGTGTAGGCTTAGGTGTATCTGTCTCAATGTGCTCTGATTGTGTGTAGGCTGGGTTGTATCTGTCTAAGGGTGCTTTGTGTGTAGGTTGGGGTGTATCTGTCTATCTGAAGATGCTCCGTGTGTAGGCTTAGGTGTATCTGTCTCAATGTGCTCTGATTGTGTGTAGGCTAGGGTGTATCTGTCTAAGGGGGCTCTGTGTGTGGGCTGGGGTGTATTTGTCTGAGGTGCTATGTGTGTAGGCTGGGGTGTACCTGTCCAAAGGTGCTATGTGTGTAAGCTGGGGTGTATCTGTCTGAAGGTGCTCTGTGTATAGGCTGGGGTGTATGTGTCTAAAGGTGCTCTGATTGTGTGTAGGCTGGGGTGTATCTGCCTAAAGGGAACCTGATTGTGTGTAGGCTGGGGTGTATCTGTACAAAGGTGATCTGATTGTGTGTAGGCTGGAGTGTATCTGTCTAAAGGTGCTCTGATTGTGTGTAGGCTGGGGTGTATCTGTCCAAAGGTGATCTGATTTTGTGTAGGCTCGGGTCTATCGGTCTAAAGGTGCTGTGTGTGTAGGCTCCTTTGTATTTGTCTCAAGGTGATCTGATTGTGTGTAGACTGGGGTGTATCTGTCTAAAGGTGATCTGATTGTGTGTAGACTGGGGTGTATCGGTCTAAAGGTGATCTGATTGTGTGTAGTCTGGGGTGTATCTGTCTAAAGGTGCTCAGATTGTGTGTAGGCTGGGGTGTATCTGTCTAGAGGTGCTCTGATTGTGTGTCGTCTGGGGTGTATCTGTCTAAAGGTGCTCTGATTGTGTGTAGTCTGGGGTGTATCTGTCTAAAGGTGATCTGATTGTGTGTAGTCTGAGGTGTATCTGTCTAAAGGTGCTCTGATTGTGTGTAGTCTGGGGTGTATCTGTCTAAAGGTGATCTGATTGTGTGTAGACTGGGGTGTATCTGTCTATAGGTGCTCTGTGTGAAGGCTGGGGTGTATCTGTCTAAAGGTGCTCTGTGTGTAGACTGGGGTCTATCTGTCTAAAGGTGCTCTGTGTGTAGACTGGGGTGTATCTGTCTAAAGGTGCTCTGTGTGAAGGCTGGGGTGTATCTGTCTAAAGGTGCTCTGTGTGTAGACTGGGGTCTATCTGTCTAAAGGTGCTCTGTGTGTAGACTGGGGTGTATCTGTCTAAAGGTGCTCTGTGTTTAGACTGGGGGGGTATCTGTCTAAAGGTGCCCTGTGTGTATGCTTGGGTGTATCTGTCTAAAGGTGCTCTGTGTGTAGACTGGGGTGTATCTGTCTATAGGTGCTCTGTGTGTAGGCTGGGGTGTATCTGTCTAAAGGTGGTCTGTGTGTAGGTTGGGGTGTATCTGTCTATGGGTGCTCTGTGTGAAGGCTGGGGTGTATCTGTCTAAAGGTGCTCTGTGTATAGGCTGGGGTGTATGTGTCTAAAGGTGCTCTGATTGTGTGTAGGCTGGGGTGTATCTGCCTAAAGGGAACCTGATTGTGTGTAGGCTGGGGTGTATCTGTCCAAAGGTGCTCTGATTGTGTGTAGGCTAGGGTGGATCTGTCTAAAGGCGCCCTGTGTGTAGGCTGGGGTGTATCTATCTAAATGTGTTCTGTGTATAGGCTGGGGTGTATCTATCTAAAGGTGATCTGATTGTGTGTAGGCTGGGGTGTATCTGTCTAAAGGTGCTCTGTGTGTTGGCAGGGGTGTATCTGTCTAAAGGTGCTCTGTGTGTAGGGAGGGGTGGATCGGTCTCAAGGTGCTTTGATTGTGTGTAGGCTGGGGTGTATCTGTCTAAAGGTGCCCTGTGTGTAGGCTGGGGTGTATCTGTCTAAAGGTGCTCTGTGTGTAGGCTGGTGTGTATATGTCTAAAGGTGCCCTGTGTGTAGGCTGGGGTGTATCTATCTAAAGGTGATGTGATTGTGTGTAGGCTGCAGTGTATCTCTCTAAAGGTGCTCTGATTGTGTGTAGACTGAGGTGTATCTGTCTATAGGTGCTCTGTGTGTAGGCTGGGGTGCATCTGTCTAAAGGTACTCTGTATGTAGGCTGGGGTGTATCTGTCTAAAGGTGTTCGGATTGTGCGTAGGCTGGGGTGTATCTGTCTAAAGGTGCTTTGATTGTGTGTAGACTGCGGTGTATATGTCCAAAAGTGCACTGCTTGTGTGTAGGCTGGGGTGTATCTGTCCAAAGGTGTTCGGTGTGTGGGCTGGGGTGTATCTATCTAGAGGTGCTCTGTGTGTAGGCTGGGGCGTACCTGTCTAAAGGTGGTCTGATTGTGTGTCTGCTGGGGTGTATCTGTCTAAAGGTGCTCTGATTTTGTGTAGGCCCGGGTGTATCGGTCTAAAGGTGCTCTGTGTGTAGCCTGGGGTGTATCTGTCTAAAGGTGCTCTGTGTGTAGGCTGCGGCGTATTTGTCTCAAGGTGATCTGATTGTGTGTAAGCTGCAGTGTATCTGTCTAAAGGTGATCTGATTGTGTGTAGGCTGGAGAGTATCTGTCTAAAGGTGCTCTGTGTGTAGGCTGGGGTGTACCTGTCTAAAGGTACTATGTGTGTAGGCTGGGGTGTATCTATCTAAAAGTGATCTGATTGGGTGTTGGCTGCAGTGTATCTGTCTGAAGGTGATCTGATTGTGTGTAGGCTAGGGTGTACCTGTTTAAAGGTGCACTGTGTAGGCTGGGGTGTATCTGTCTAAAGGCGCTCTGTGTGTAGGCTGGGATGTACCTGTCTAATAGTACTATGTGTGTAGGCTGGGGTGTATCTATCTAAAGGTGATGTGATTGTGTGTAGGCTGCAGTGTATCTCTCTAAATGTGATCTGATTGTGTGTAGGCTGTGGTGTACCTGTCTAAAGGTGCGCTTTGTAGGCTGGGTTGTACCTGTCTAAAGGTGATCTGTATGCAGGCTGGGGTGTATCGGTCTAAAGGTGCTCTGATTGTGTGTAGACTGGGGTGTATCTGTCCATAGGTGCTCTGTGTGTAGGCTGGGGTGCATCTGTCTAAAGGTACTATGTATGTAGGCTGGGGTGTATCTGTCTAAAGGTGTTCGGATTGTGTGTAGGGTGTGGTGTATCTGTCTAAATGTGTTCTGTGTGTAGGCTGGGGTGTATCTGTCTAAAGGTGATCTGATTGTGTGTAGGCTGGGGTGTATCTTCCAAAGGTGCACTGATTGTGTGTAGGCTGGGGTGTATTTGTCCAAAGGTGTTGTGTATATAGGCTGGTGTGTATCTGTCTAAAGGTGCTCAGATTGTGTGTAGGCTGGGGTGTATCTGTCTGAAGGTACACTGATTGTGTGTAGGCTGGGGTGTATCTATGCAAAGGTGTTCGGTGTGTAGGCTGGGGTGTATAGGTCTAAAGGTGCACTGATTGTGTGTAGGCTGGGGTGTATCTGTCCAAATGTGATATGATTGTGTGTACGCTGATGTATATCTGTCCAAAGGTGATTTGATTGTGTGTAGGCTGGGGTGTATCTGTCCAAAGGTGTTCGGTGTGTAGGCTGTGGTGTATCTGTCTAAAGGTGCACTGATTGTGTGTAGGCTGGGGTGTATCTATCTAGAGGTGCTCTGTTTGTAGGCTGGGGTGTATCTGTCTAAAGGTGCCCTGATTGTGTGTAGGCTGGGGTGTATCTGTCTAAAGGTGCGCTGATTTTGTGTAGGCCCGGGTGTATCGGTCTAAAGGTGCTCTGTGTGTAGGCTGGGGTGTATCTGTCTAAAGGTGCTCTGATTTTGTGTGGGCTCAGGTGTATCGGTCTAAAGGTGCTCTTTGTGTAGGCTGGGGTGTATCTGTCTAAAGGTGCTTTGTGTGTAGGTTGGGGTGTATCGGTCTATCTGAAGGTGCTCCGTGTGTAGGCTTAGGTGTATCTGTCTCAATGTGCTCTGATTGTGTGTAGGCTAGGGTGTATCTGTCTAAGGGGGCTCTGTGTGTGGGCTGGGGTGTATTTGTCTGAGGTGCTATGTGTGTAGGCTGGGGTGTACCTGTCCAAAGGTGCTATGTGTGTAAGCTGGGGTGTATCTGTCTGAAGGTGCTCTGTGTATAGGCTGGGGTGTATGTGTCTAAAGGTGCTCTGATTGTGTGTAGGCTGGGGTGTATCTGCCTAAAGGGAACCTGATTGTGTGTAGGCTGGGGTGTATCTGTACAAAGGTGATCTGATTGTGTGTAGGCTGGAGTGTATCTGTCTAAAGGTGCTCTGATTGTGTGTAGGCTGGGGTGTATCTGTCCAAAGGTGATCTGATTTTGTGTAGGCTCGGGTCTATCGGTCTAAAGGTGCTGTGTGTGTAGGCTCCTTTGTATTTGTCTCAAGGTGATCTGATTGTGTGTAGACTGGGGTGTATCTGTCTAAAGGTGATCTGATTGTGTGTAGACTGGGGTGTATCGGTCTAAAGGTGATCTGATTGTGTGTAGTCTGGGGTGTATCTGTCTAAAGGTGCTCAGATTGTGTGTAGGCTGGGGTGTATCTGTCTAGAGGTGCTCTGATTGTGTGTCGTCTGGGGTGTATCTGTCTAAAGGTGCTCTGATTGTGTGTAGTCTGGGGTGTATCTGTCTAAAGGTGATCTGATTGTGTGTAGTCTGAGGTGTATCTGTCTAAAGGTGCTCTGATTGTGTGTAGTCTGGGGTGTATCTGTCTAAAGGTGATCTGATTGTGTGTAGACTGGGGTGTATCTGTCTATAGGTGCTCTGTGTGAAGGCTGGGGTGTATCTGTCTAAAGGTGCTCTGTGTGTAGACTGGGGTCTATCTGTCTAAAGGTGCTCTGTGTGTAGACTGGGGTGTATCTGTCTAAAGGTGCTCTGTGTGAAGGCTGGGGTGTATCTGTCTAAAGGTGCTCTGTGTGTAGACTGGGGTCTATCTGTCTAAAGATGCTCTGTGTGTAGACTGGGGTGTATCTGTCTAAAGGTGCTCTGTGTTTAGACTGGGGGGGTATCTGTCTAAAGGTGCCCTGTGTGTATGCTTGGGTGTATCTGTCTAAAGGTGCTCTGTGTGTAGACTGGGGTGTATCTGTCTATAGGTGCTCTGTGTGTAGGCTGGGGTGTATCTGTCTAAAGGTGGTCTGTGTGTAGGTTGGGGTGTATCTGTCTATGGGTGCTCTGTGTGAAGGCTGGGGTGTATCTGTCTAAAGGTGGTCTGTGTGTAGACTAGGGTGTATCTGTCTATAGGTGCTCTGTGTGTAGACTGGGGTGTATCTGTCTATAGGTGCTCTGTGTGAAGGCTGGGGTGTATCTGTCTAAAGGTGGTCTGTGTGTAGGCTGGGGTGTATCAGTCTATAGGTGCTCTGTGTGAAGGCTGGGGTGTATCTGTCCAAAGGTGCTCTGTGTGTAGGCTGGGGTGTATCTGTCTATAGGTGCTCTGATTGTGGGTAGGCTGGTGTATATCTGTCTAAAAGTGCCCTGATTGTCTTTAGGCTGGGATGTATCTGTCTAAAGATGCCCTGATTGTGTGTAGTCTGGGATGCAGGTGTCCAAAGGTGCTCTGATTGTGTGTAGGCTGGGGTGTATCTGTCTAAAGGTGCTCTGATTGTGTGTAGGCTGGGGTGTATCTGTCTAAAGGTGCTCTGATTGTGTGTATGCTGCGGTGTATCTGCCTAAAGGTGCCCTGATTGTGTGTAGGCTGGGGCGTATCTGTCTAAAGGTGCTCTGATTGTGTGTAGGCTGGGGTGTATCTGTCTAAAGGTGCCCTGATTGTGTGTAGGCTGGGGTGTATCTGTCTAAAGGTGTTCTGATTGTGTGTAGACTTGGGTGCATCTGTCTAAAGGTGCCCTGATTGTGTGTAGGCTGGGGTGTACCTGTCTCAAGGTGATCTGATTGTGTGTAGGCTGCAGTGTATCTGTCTAAAGGTGATCTGATTGTGTGTAGGCTGGGGTGTACCTGTCTGAAGGTGCTCTGATTGTGTGTAGGCTGGGGTGTATCTGTCTCAAGGTGCCTTGGTTGTGTGTAGGCTGGGGTGTATCCGTCTAAATGTGTTCTAGTTGTGTGTATGCTTTGGTGTAGCTGTCTAAAGTTGCCCTGATTGTGTGTAGGCTGGGGTGTTTCTGTCTAAAGTGCTGTGTGTAGGCTGGGGTGTACCTGTCTAAAGGTGCTCTGTGTGTAGGCTGGTGTGTATCTGTCTAAAGGTGCTCTGTGTAGTCTGGTGTGTATCTGTCTAAAGGTGCTGTGTGTAGGCTGGGGTGTACCTGTCTAAAGGTGCTCTGTGTCTAGGCTTGGGTGTATCTGTCTAAAGATGCTCTGTGCGTAGGCTTGGGTGTACCTGTCTAATGGTGCTCAGTGTGTAGGGTGGGGTGTATCGGTCTAAACGTGATCTGTTTGTAGGCTTGGGTGTATCTGTCTAAAGGTGCCTGATTGTGTGTAGGCTAGGGTGTATCTGTCTCAAGGTGCTCTGTTTGTAGGCTGGGGTGTATCTGTCTAAAGGTGCCCTGATTGTGTGTAGGCTGGGGTGTATCTGTCTAAAGGTGCTCTGATTGTGTGTAGGCTGCGGTGTATCTGTCTAAAGGTGCTCTGATTGTGTGTCGTCTGGGGTGTATCTGTCTAAAGGTGCTCTGATTGTGTGTAGTCTGGGGTGTATCTGTCTAAAGGTGATCTGATTGTGTGTAGTCTGAGGTGTATCTGTCTAAAGGTGCTCTGATTGTGTGTAGTCTGGGGTGTATCTGTCTAAAGGTGATCTGATTGTGTGTAGACTGGGGTGTATCTGTCTATAGGTGCTCTGTGTGAAGGCTGGGGTGTATCTGTCTAAAGGTGCTCTGTGTGTAGACTGGGGTCTATCTGTCTAAAGGTGCTCTGTGTGTAGACTGGGGTGTATCTGTCTAAAGGTGCTTTGTGTGAAGGCTGGGGTGTATCTGTCTAAAGGTGCTCTGTGTGTAGACTGGGGTCTATCTGTCTAAAGGTGCTCTGTGTGTAGACTGGGGTGTATCTGTCTAAAGGTGCTCTGTGTTTAGACTGGGGGGGTATCTGTCTAAAGGTGCCCTGTGTGTATGCTTGGGTGTATCTGTCTAAAGGTGCTCTGTGTGTAGACTGGGGTGTATCTGTCTATAGGTGCTCTGTGTGTAGGCTGGGGTGTATCTGTCTAAAGGTGGTCTGTGTGTAGGTTGGGGTGTATCTGTCTATGGGTGCTCTGTGTGAAGGCTGGGGTGTATCTGTCTA
The DNA here is from genome assembly GCA_964019135.1 of Arenicola marina. NCBI lineage: Eukaryota > Metazoa > Annelida > Polychaeta > Arenicolidae > Arenicola > Arenicola marina. The sequence goes on along the minus strand of OZ025252.1, from coordinate 49,215,496 downwards.
AAGGTGGTCTGTGTGTAGACTAGGGTGTATCTGTCTATAGGTGCTCTGTGTGAAGGCTGGGGTGTATCTGTCTAAAGGTGGTCTGTGTGTAGGCTGGGGTGTATCAGTCTATAGGTGCTCTGTGTGAAGGCTGGGGTGTATCTGTCCAAAGGTGCTCTGTGTGTAGGCTGGGGTGTATCTGTCTATAGGTGCTCTGATTGTGGGTAGGCTGGTGTATATCTGTCTAAAAGTGCCCTGATTGTCTTTAGGCTGGGATGTATCCGTCTAAAGATGCCCTGATTGTGTGTAGTCTGGGATGCAGGTGTCCAAAGGTGCTCTGATTGTGTGTAGGCTGGGGTGTATCTGTCTAAAGGTGCTCTGATTGTGTGTAGGCTGGGGTGTATCTGTCTAAAGGTGCTCTGATTGTGTGTATGCTGCGGTGTATCTGCCTAAAGGTGCCCTGATTGTGTGTAGGCTGGGGCGTATCTGTCTAAAGGTGCTCTGATTGTGTGTAGGCTGGGGTGTATCTGTCTAAAGGTGCCCTGATTGTGTGTAGGCTGGGGTGTATCTGTCTAAAGGTGTTCTGATTGTGTGTAGACTTGGGTGCATCTGTCTAAAGGTGCCCTGATTGTGTGTAGGCTGGGGTGTACCTGTCTCAAGGTGATCTGATTGTGTGTAGGCTGCAGTGTATCTGTCTAAAGGTGATCTGATTGTGTGTAGGCTGGGGTGTACCTGTCTGAAGGTGCTCTGATTGTGTGTAGGCTGGGGTGTATCTGTCTCAAGGTGCCTTGGTTGTGTGTAGGCTGGGGTGTATCCGTCTAAATGTGTTCTAGTTGTGTGTATGCTTTGGTGTAGCTGTCTAAAGTTGCCCTGATTGTGTGTAGGCTGGGGTGTTTCTGTCTAAAGTGCTGTGTGTAGGCTGGGGTGTACCTGTCTAAAGGTGCTCTGTGTGTAGGCTGGTGTGTATCTGTCTAAAGGTGCTCTGTGTAGTCTGGTGTGTATCTGTCTAAAGGTGCTGTGTGTAGGCTGGGGTGTACCTGTCTAAAGGTGCTCTGTGTCTAGGCTTGGGTGTATCTGTCTAAAGATGCTCTGTGCGTAGGCTTGGGTGTACCTGTCTAATGGTGCTCAGTGTGTAGGGTGGGGTGTATCGGTCTAAACGTGATCTGTTTGTAGGCTTGGGTGTATCTGTCTAAAGGTGCCTGATTGTGTGTAGGCTAGGGTGTATCTGTCTCAAGGTGCTCTGTTTGTAGGCTGGGGTGTATCTGTCTAAAGGTGCCCTGATTGTGTGTAGGCTGGGGTGTATCTGTCTAAAGGTGCTCTGATTGTGTGTAGGCTGCGGTGTATCTGTCTAAAGGTGCTCTGATTGTGTGTCGTCTGGGGTGTATCTGTCTAAAGGTGCTCTGATTGTGTGTAGTCTGGAGTGTATCTGTCTAAAGGTGATCTGATTGTGTGTAGTCTGAGGTGTATCTGTCTAAAGGTGCTCTGATTGTGTGTAGTCTGGGGTGTATCTGTCTAAAGGTGATCTGATTGTGTGTAGACTGGGGTGTATCTGTCTATAGGTGCTCTGTGTGAAGGCTGGGGTGTATCTGTCTAAAGGTGCTCTGTGTGTAGACTGGGGTCTATCTGTCTAAAGGTGCTCTGTGTGTAGACTGGGGTGTATCTGTCTAAAGGTGCTCTGTGTGAAGGCTGGGGTGTATCTGTCTAAAGGTGCTCTGTGTGTAGACTGGGGTCTATCTGTCTAAAGGTGCTCTGTGTGTAGACTGGGGTGTATCTGTCTAAAGGTGCTCTGTGTTTAGACTGGGGGGGTATCTGTCTAAAGGTGCCCTGTGTGTATGCTTGGGTGTATCTGTCTAAAGGTGCTCTGTGTGTAGACTGGGGTGTATCTGTCTATAGGTGCTCTGTGTGTAGGCTGGGGTGTATCTGTCTAAAGGTGGTCTGTGTGTAGGTTGGGGTGTATCTGTCTATGGGTGCTCTGTGTGAAGGCTGGGGTGTATCTGTCTAAAGGTGGTCTGTGTGTAGACTAGGGTGTATCTGTCTATAGGTGCTCTGTGTGTAGACTGGGGTGTATCTGTCTAAAGGTGGTCTGTGTGTAGGCTGGGGTGTATCAGTCTATAGGTGCTCTGTGTGAAGGCTGGGGTGTATCTGTCCAAAGGTGCTCTGTGTGTAGGCTGGGGTGTATCTGTCTATAGGTGCTCTGATTGTGGGTAGGCTGGTGTATATCTGTCTAAAAGTGCCCTGATTGTCTTTAGGCTGGGATGTATCTGTCTAAAGATGCCCTGATTGTGTGTAGTCTGGGATGCAGGTGTCCAAAGGTGCTCTGATTGTGTGTAGGCTGGGGTGTATCTGTCTAAAGGTGCTCTGATTGTGTGTAGGCTGGGGTGTATCCGTCTAAAGGTGTTCTAGTTGTGTGTATGCTTTGGTGTAGCTGTCTAAAGTTGCCCTGATTGTGTGTAGGCTGGGGTGTTTCTGTCTAAAGGTGCTGTGTGTAGGCTGGGGTGGACCTGTCTAAAGGTACTATGTGTGTAGGCTGGGGTGTACCTGTCAAAAGGTGCTCTGTGTGTAGGCTGGGGTGTATCTGTCTAAAGGTGCTCTGTGTAGTCTGGTGTGTATCTGTCTAAAGGTGCTGTGTGTAGGCTGGGGTGTATCTGTCTGAAGGTGCTCTGTGTCTAGGCTGGGGTGTATCGGTCTAAACGTGATCTGTTTGTAGACTTGGGTGTATCTGTCTAAAGGTACTCAGATTGTGTGTAGGCCAGGGTGCATCTGTCTCAAGGTGCTCTGTTTGTAGGCTGGGGTGTTTCTGTCTAAAGGTGCTCTGATTGTGTGTAGGCTGGGGTGTATCTGTCTAAAGGTGCCCTGATTGTGTGTAGGCTGGGGTGTATCTGTCTAAAGGTGCTCTGATTGTGTGTATGCTGCGGTGTATCTGCCTAAAGGTGCCCTGATTGTGTGTAGGCTGGGGCGTATCTGTCTAAAGGTGCTCTGATTGTGTGTAGGCTGGGGTGTATCTGTCTAAAGGTGCCCTGATTGTGTGTAGGCTGGGGTGTATCTGTCTAAAGGTGGTCTGTGTGTAGGCTGGGGTGTATCAGTCTATAGGTGCTCTGTGTGAAGGCTGGGGTGTATCTGTCCAAAGGTGCTCTGTGTGTAGGCTGGGGTGTATCTGTCTATAGGTGCTCTGATTGTGGGTAGGCTGGTGTATATCTGTCTAAAAGTGCCCTGATTGTCTTTAGGCTGGGATGTATCTGTCTAAAGATGCCCTGATTGTGTGTAGTCTGGGATGCAGGTGTCCAAAGGTGCTCTGATTGTGTGTAGGCTGGGGTGTATCTGTCTAAAGGTGCTCTGATTGTGTGTAGGCTGGGGTGTATCCGTCTAAAGGTGTTCTAGTTGTGTGTATGCTTTGGTGTAGCTGTCTAAAGTTGCCCTGATTGTGTGTAGGCTGGGGTGTTTCTGTCTAAAGGTGCTGTGTGTAGGCTGGGGTGGACCTGTCTAAAGGTACTATGTGTGTAGGCTGGGGTGTACCTGTCAAAAGGTGCTCTGTGTGTAGGCTGGGGTGTATCTGTCTAAAGGTGCTCTGTGTAGTCTGGTGTGTATCTGTCTAAAGGTGCTGTGTGTAGGCTGGGGTGTATCTGTCTGAAGGTGCTCTGTGTCTAGGCTGGGGTGTATCGGTCTAAACGTGATCTGTTTGTAGACTTGGGTGTATCTGTCTAAAGGTACTCAGATTGTGTGTAGGCCAGGGTGCATCTGTCTCAAGGTGCTCTGTTTGTAGGCTGGGGTGTTTCTGTCTAAAGGTGCTCTGATTGTGTGTAGGCTGGGGTGTATCTGTCTAAAGGTGCCCTGATTGTGTGTAGGCTGGGGTGTATCTGTCTAAAGGTGCTCTGATTGTGTGTATGCTGCGGTGTATCTGCCTAAAGGTGCCCGGATTGTGTGTAGGCTGGGGCGTATCTGTCTAAAGGTGCTCTGATTGTGTGTAGGCTGGGGTGTATCTGTCTAAAGGTGCCCTGATTGTGTGTAGGCTGGGGTGTATCTGTCTAAAGGTGTTCTGATTGTGTGTAGACTTGGGTGCATCTGTCTAAAGGTGCCCTGATTGTGTGTAGGCTGGGGTGTACCTGTCTCAAGGTGATCTGATTGTGTGTAGGCTGCAGTGTATCTGTCTAAAGGTGATCTGATTGTGTGTAGGCTGGGGTGTACCTGTCTGAAGGTGCTCTGATTGTGTGTAGGCTGGCGTGTATCTGTCTCAAGGTGCCTTGGTTGTGTGTAGGCTGGGGTGTATCCGTCTAAATGTGTTCTAGTTGTGTGTATGCTTTGGTGTAGCTGTCTAAAGTTGCCCTGATTGTGTGTAGGCTGGGGTGTTTCTGTCTAAAGTGCTGTGTGTAGGCTGGGGTGTACCTGTCTAAAGGTACTATATGTGTAGGCTGGGGTGTACCTGTCAAAAGGTGCTCTGTGTGTAGGCTGGTGTGTATCTGTCTAAAGGTGCTCTGTGTAGTCTGGTGTGTATCTGTCTAAAGGTGCTGTGTGTAGGCTGGGGTGTACCTGTCTAAAGGTGCTCTGTGTCTAGGCTTGGGTGTATCTGTCTAAAGATGCTCTGTGCGTAGGCTTGGGTGTACCTGTCTAATGGTGCTCAGTGTGTAGGGTGGGGTGTATCGGTCTAAACGTGATCTGTTTGTAGGCTTGGGTGTATCTGTCTAAAGGTGCCTGATTGTGTGTAGGCTAGGGTGTATCTGTCTCAAGGTGCTCTGTTTGTAGGCTGGGGTGTATCTGTCTAAAGGTGCCCTGATTGTGTGTAGGCTGGGGTGTATCTGTCTAAAGGTGCTCTGATTGTGTGTAGGCTGCGGTGTATCTGTCTAAAGGTGCTCTGATTGTGTGTAGGCTGGGGTGTATCTGTCTAAAGGTGCCTTGATTGTGTGTAGGCTGGGGTGTATCTGTCTAAAGGTGCTCTGATTGTGTGTAGGCTTGGGTGTATCTGTCTAAAGGTGCCCTGATTGTGTGTAGGCTGGGGTGTATCTGTCTAAAGTTGTTCAGTGTGTAGGCTGGGGTGTATCTTTTCTAAAGGTGCCCTGTGTGTAGGCTGGGGTGTGTCTGTCTAGAGGTGCTCTGTGTGTAGGCTGGAGTGTATATGTCTAAAGGTGTTCGGATTGTGTGTAGGCTGGTGTGTATCTGTCTAAAAGTGCTCTGATTGTGTGTAGGCTGGGGTGTATCTGTCCAAAGGTGTTGTGTATATAGGCTGGTGTGTATCTGTCTAAAGGTGCTCAGATTGTGTGAAGGCTGGGGTGTATCTGTCTTAAGGTGCTCTGATTGTGTGTAGGCTGGGGTGTACCTGTCTAAAGGTGCTGTGATTGTGTGTAGGCTGACGTGTATCTGTCTCAAGGTGCCCTGGTTGTGTGTAGGCTGGGGTGTATCTGTCTAAAGGTGCTCTGATTGTGTGTAGGCTGGGGTGTGCCTGTCTAAAAGTACTATGTGTGTAGGCTGGGGTGTATCTATCTAAAGGTGATCTGATTGTATGTAGGCTGCTGTGTATATGTCTAAAGGTGATGCGATTGTGTGTAGGCTAGAGTGTACCTGTCTAAAGGTGCACTGTGTAGGCTGGGGTGTAACTGTGTAAAGATGCTCTGTGTGTAGGCTGGATTGTTCCTGTCTAAAGGTGATTTGTGTGTAGGCTGGGGTGTATCGGTCTAAAGGTGCTCTGATTGCGTGTAGGCTAGGGTGGATCTGTCTAAAGGTGCCCTGTGTGTAGGCTGCCGTGTATCGGTCTAAAGGTGCTCTGTATGTAGGCTGGGGTGTATCTGTCTAGAGGTGCTCTGTGTGTAGGCTGGAGTGTATATGTCTAAAGGTGTTCGGATTGTGTGTAGGATGTGGTGTATCTATCTAAATGTGTTCTGTGTATAGGCTGGGGTGTATCTGTCTAAAGGTGATCTGATTGTGTGTAGGCTGGGGTGTATCTGTCTAAAGGTGCCCTGTGTGTAGGCTGGGGTGTATCTGTCTAGAAGTGTTCTGTGTGTAGGCTGGAGTGTATATGTCTAAAGGTGTTCGGATTGTGTGTAGGCTGGGGTGGATCGGTCTAAAGGTGCTCTGTGTGTAGGCTGGTGTGTATATGTCTAAAGGTGCTCTGTGTGTAGGCTGGGATGTACCTGTCTAAAGGTACTATGTGTGTCGGCTGGGGTGTATCTATCTAAAGGTGATGTGATTGTGTGTAGGCTGCAGTGTATCTCTCTAAAGGTGATCTGATTGTGTGTAGGCTGGGGTGTACCTGTCTAAAGGTGCACTTTGTAGGCTGGGGTGTATCTGTCTAAAGATACTCTGTGTGTAGGCTGGGTTGTACCTGTCTAAAGGTGATCTGTATGCAGGCTGGGGTGTATCGGTCTAAAGGTGTTCTGATTGTGTGTAGACTGGGGTGTATCTGTCGATAGGTGCTCTGTGTGTAGGCTGGGGTGCATCTGTCTAAAGGTACTATGTATGTAGGCTGGGGTGTATCTGTCTAAAGGTGCGCTGTGTGTAGGCTGGGGTGTGTCTGTCTAGAGGTGCTCTGTGTGTAGGCTGGAGTGTATATGTCTAAAGGTGTTCGGATTGTGTGTAGGCTGGGGTGTATCTGTCTAAAGGTGCTCTGATTGTGTGTAGGCTGGGGTGTATCTTCCAAAGGTGCACTGATTATGTGTAGGCTGGGGTGTATCTGTCCAAAGGTGCTGTGTATATAGGCTGGTGTTTATCTGTCTAAAGGTGCTCAGATTGTGTGAAGGCTGGGGTGTATCTGTCTAACGGTGCTCTGTGTGTAGGCTGGGGTGTACCTGTCTAAAGGTACTATGTGTGTAGGCTGGGGTGTATCTATCCACATGTGATCTGATTGTGTGTAGGCTGCAGTGTATCTGTCTAAAGGTGATCTGATTGTGTGTAGGCTGGGGTGTACTTGTCTGAAGGTGCGCTTTGTAGGCTGGGGTGTATCTGTCTAAAGGTGCCCTGTGTGTAGGCTGGGGTGTATCGGTCTAAAGCTGCTCAGATTGTGTGTAGGCTAGGGTGTATCTGTCTCAATGTGCTCTGATTGTGTGTAGGCTAGGGTGTATCTGTCTAAGGGGGCTCTGTGAGTGGGCTGGGGTGTATCTGTCTGAGGCGCTATTTGTGTAGGCTGGGGTGTACCTGTCCAAAGGTGCTATGTGTGTACGCTGGGGTGTATCTGTCTAAAAGTGATCTGTGTGTAGGCTGAGGTGTATCTGTCTAAAGGTGCTCTTTGTGTAGGCTGAGGTGTATCTCTGCTTGTGTGTTGGCTGGGGTGTATCTGTCTAAAGGTGTGCTGTGTGTAGACTGTGGTGTATCTGTCTAAAAGTGCTCTGTGTGTAGGCTGGGGTGTATCCCTGCTTGTGTGTAGGCTGGGGTGTATTTGTCTAAAGGTGATCTGATTGTGTGTAGGCGGGGGTGTATCTGTCTAAAGGTGCTCTGTGTGTAGGCTGGGGTGTATCTCTGCTTGTGTGTAGGCTGGGGTGTATCTGTTTTAAGGTGATCTGATTGTGTGTAGGCTGGGGTGTATCGGTCTAAGGTTGTTCAGTGTGTAGGCTGGGTGTATCTATTCTAAAGGTGCTCTGTGTGTAGGCTGGGGTGTATGTGTCTAAAGGTGCTCTGATTGTGTGTAGGGTGGGGTGTATCTGCCTAAAGGGAACCTGATTGTGTGTAGGCTGGGGTGTATCTGTACAAAGGTGATCTGATTGTGTCTAGGCTGGAGTGTATCTGTCTGAAGGTGCTCTGATTGTGTGTAGGCTGGGGTGCATGTGTCCAAAGGTGATCTGATTTTGTGTAGGCTCGGGTGTATCGGTCTAAAGGTGCTCTGTGTGTAGGCTCCGGTGTATTTGTCTCAAGGTGATCTGATTGTTTGTAGGCTGCAGTGTATCTGTCTAAAGGTAATCTGATTGTGCATAGGCTGCAGTCTATCTGTCTGAAGGTGTTTTGTGTGTAGGCTGCGGTGTATTTCTCTAAAAGTGCTCTGATAGTGGGTAGGCTGGGGTGTGTCTGTCCAAAGGTGATCTGATTGTGTGTAGACTAGGGTGTATCTGTCTAAAGGTGATCTGATTGTGTGTAGGCTGGGTTGTATCTGTCTAAGGGTGCTTTGTGTGTAGGTTGGGGTGTATCTGTCTATCTGAAGATGCTCCGTGTGTAGGCTTAGGTGTATCTGTCTCAATGTGCTCTGATTGTGTGTAAGCTGGGGTGTATCTGTCTAAGGGGGCTCTGTGTGTGGGCTGGGGTGTACCTGTCCAAAGGTGCTATGTGTGTAAGCTGGGATGTATCTGTCTAAAGGTGCTCTGTGTGCAAGCTGGGGTGTACCTGTCCAAAGGTCCTATGTGTGTAAGCTGGGGTGTATCTGTCTAAAGGTGCTCTGTGTGTAGGCTGGGGTGTATCTGTCTGAGGTGCTCTGTGTGTAGGCTGGGGTGTACCTGTCCAAAGGTCCTATGTGTGTAAGCTGGGGTGTATCTGTCTAAAGGTGCTCTGTGTGTAGGCTGGGGTGTACCTGTCCAAAGGTCCTATGTGTGTAAGCTGGGGTGTATCTGTCTAAAGGTGCTCTGTGTGTAGGCTGGGGTGTATCTGTCTGAGGTGCTCTGTGTGTAGGCTGGGGTGTACCTGTCTGAGGTGCTCTGTGTGTAGGCTGGGGTGTACCTGTCCAAAGGTCCTATGTGTGTAAGCTGGGGTGTATCTGTCTAAAGGTGCTCTGTGTGTAGGCTGGGGTGTATCTGTCTGAGGTGCTCTGTGTGTAGGCTGGGGTGTACCTGTCCAAAGGTCCTATGTGTGTAAGCTGGGGTGTATCTGTCTAAAGGTGCTCTGTGTGTAGGCTGGGGTGTATCTGTCTAAAGGTGCTCTTTGTGTAGGCTGGGGTGTATTTCTGCTTGTGTGTAGGCTGGGGTGTATCTGTCTAAAGGTGTTCTGTGTGTAGGCTGGGGTGTATCTGTCTAAAGGTCCTCTGTGTGTAGGCTGGGGTGTATCCCTGCTTGTGTGTAGGCTGGGGTGTATTTCTCTAAAGGTGATCTGATTGTGTGTAGGCGGGGGTGTATCTGTCTAAAGGTGCTCTGTGTGTAGGCTGGGGTGTATCTCTGCTTGTGTGTAGGCTGGGGTGTACCTGTTTAAAGGTGATCTGATTGTGTGTAGGCGGGGGTGTATCTGTCTAAAGGTGCTCTGTGTGTAGGCTGGGGTGTATCTCTGCTTGTGTGTAGGCTGGGGTGTACCTGTTTAAAGGTGATCTGATTGTGTGTAGGCTAGGGTGTATCTGTCTAAAGTTGTTCAGTGTGTAGGCTGGGGTGTATCTTTTCTAAAGGTGCTCTGTGTGTAGGCTGGGGTGTATGTGTCTAAAGGTGCTCTGATTGTGTGTAGGCTGGGGTGTATCTGTCTAAAGGGAGCCTGATTGTGTGTAGGCTAGGGTGTATCTGTCTTAGGGGTCTCTTTGTGTGTAGGCTAGGGTGTATCTGTCTTAGGGGTCTCTTTGTGTGTAGGCTAGGGTGTATCTGTCTTAGGGGTCTCTTTGTGTGTAGGCTAGGGTGTATCTGGCAGAAGGTGCTCTGTGTGTAAGCTGGGGGGTATCTGTCTAAAGGTGCTCTGTGTGTAGGCTGGGGTGTATCTGTCCAAAGGTGATCTGATTGTATGTTGGCTGGGGTGTATCTCTTTAAAGGTGATCTGGTTGTGTGTAGGCTGGGGCGTATCTGTCATGTCTGGGTTTGTTTCTGTGCAGTAGACTTGACAGTGTGCAGTCTGGGTTTGTATCTGTGCAGTAGATTTGACACTGTACAGTCTTGGGTTGTATCTGTAAAGTAGATTTGACAGTGTGCAGTCTGGGGTTGTATCTGTGCAGTAGATTTGACAGTGTGCAGTGTCTGGGTTTGTATCTGTGCAGTAGATTTGACAGTGTGCAGTCTGGGTTTGTATCTGTGCAGTAGATTTGACAGTGTGCAGTCTGGGTTTGTATCTGTGCAGTAGATTTGACACTGTGTAGTCTGGGTTTGTATCTGTGCAGTAGATTTGACACTGTGCAGTCTGGGTTTGTATCTGTGCAGTAGATTTGACACTGTGCAGTCTGGGTTTGTATCTGTGCAGTAGATTTGACACTGTGCAGTCTGGGTTTGTATATGTACAGTAGATTTGACAGTGTGCAGTCTGGGTTTGTATCTGTGCAGTAGATTTGACACTGTGCAGTCTGGGTTTGTATCTGGGCAGTAGATTTGACACTGTGCAGTCTGGGGTTGTATCTGTGCAGTAGATTTGACACTGTGCAGTCTGGGTTTGTATCTGTGCAGTAGATTTGACACTGCAGTCTGGGTTTGTATCTGTGCAGTAGATTTGACACTGTGCAGTTTGGGTTTGTATCTGTGCACTCGATTTGACACTGTGCAGTCTGGGTTTGTATCTGTGCAGTAGATTTGACACTGTGCAGTCTGGGTTTGTATCTGTGCAGTAGATTTTACACTGTACAGTCTGGGTTTGTATCTTTGCAGTAGATTTGACACTGTGCAGTCTGTTTTTTTTTTATAAACTTTATTTATTTAACGGGGTTACCGATAGCGAATACACATATCAACGGCCACCTCAACATATAACAAAAATGTGGTTGTGGAGTTGAGGTTAAGCCATTAACAGATACAGTTGATCAAATATACAGAAAGTTCAAATTCAATACAGTGACAAAGATTTAGTGGCATACAACCCTGAAAATCAAATCGACAGCATAGCTCTTAGATAAACCGACCTGTTCCGGAAATGAAAATTTGTACTGCTTTAAATAATTTAGTATTATCTTCAAGGTTAATGTTGGAGGAACCGAATAAGAGGAGATTGCAGAGACTAGCGAGTTGATTCTTAGACGCAGCCGTAAGATCCAAGATAAAACCATATTCAACAACGAAGGCGATACCATTTAGCAGTTCATTGCGAAGATTGTTATACGTTGGACATTGTAGCAGGTAGTGGATTGAATCTCCAGGTTTTTTAGTACAACCGTTTTGACAGTATTTGGTGGGGACGAAACCATAGTTGTACCTATGAGCGTTAAGGCCACTAAGGCCAAGACGCAGTCTGCAATGATGGACGGCTGCATAACCCGTAAACATGTTCTACAGTACATTGCGCGAATTGAAAAAACGTTCTTTGTATGAAGATTTAAATGACATATATGACTCCGACTGCCTCAGTTCAGGCGGCAAGTTGTTCCATGTGCGAGCTGTGCTCCACAAGAAAGAGTTCATAACATAACTCTTTTTACAGCTTAGAATGTATAAATCAGTACTTCTGCGGAGCAATATCTGAGGTCTGGGGTGGAACAAGAGACGAGAGGTAACTCGGAGACAGATTGTTAATCATCTTATATAGCAGACAGAGACTAAAATAAGTACGTCTGGCAGATAATAGTTCAACACCAGTTTCTGCAATAAGTTTAGCATTAGACGTGCTGGCGTATGCCCTCGTCGCCGTGAGTGATGCCTGGCGCTGCACGCCCTCTAGTTTTTCGCTTTGATACTTAGTAAGGTTGCCGTGAAAGACAGGGGTGGCGTATTCTAATAGTGGTCTAATATGCGTTTTATAAACGCATGACTTGGTTTTCCTATCAATTTGCTTAGGCATACGCTTCACTAGAGCAACAGACTTAGAAGCTCTGTACACCATGTTGTTAACTTGTGTATCCCAGTTCATGTTTCTGGTGAGAGTGACACCAAGATGGGTATGACTGTCTACGCGCCGTATTTTGGTTAAACCCAGGTACAAGTCTAGTTCATTAGGTCTCGGAAGCTTCTTACTTAAAGTCATATACACTGTTTTCGTCGGATTAAAAGTTATTCTCCACTGGGAGGCCCAATTTGATAAATGTTTCAAGTCGTTGACACAAAATAAAAATAACAGGGGTCCCAATATGGAACCCTGAGGTAAACCGGCATTGATCGCTCTGCTCTCGGAGGTAACACCATCTAAAACTACCCGTTGTCTGCGATTATTTAAATAGCTTTCAAGCCAGTGTAGTAAATCTCCCGTTATCCCAAAACTCTGTAGCTTATGCAGAAGCCCATACTGGTATACTCGATCAAACGCTTTAGATACATCTAAACAGACCATGACGGATTCCTTATTTTTTTCAAGGGAACTGTACATTTTGTGAGTAATATACGTTTGGTGGATTTACTGTCGAGTCGTTTCGTTTAAAACCAGAGTTCCTCCAGGTCAATAAGTTATGTTTGATAAAATAGTCATAGACTTCGTTATATACGATGCGCTCCATGGCTTTCCCAACACACGACAATAACGAGATTGGACGGTAGTTGCTCTTAGACTGCTTATCATCTTTCTTGAACACTGGGGTAACATTAGCTTCTTTCCATAACCTCGGGAATGACCTAGATGATAACCTGCGATTGTACAGATCAGATAAGGGTTGTGAGAATGCAGCGGCTGATTCCTTTAACATTCTATTACTAATATTATTGGGACCGTTTGCCTTATTTATATTCAGATTGTTTAAGACAGAATACACTTTGGCGGATGTAAAATGTACATCAGAAAGTCTTGCAGAGGTCTTGAATTGCATGGGTGGTAAAGCAAAACCGTCGTCTACTAGGGGTAACGTAGAGTTCAAGGAAAAAAAGTCGTTAAATAGATTAGCCTTACATCGGGGCTCAGCGTACATAACTCCATTATCTAGTATTGATGGAATACCAGTATTGACTTTGCCGTTATAAAACACTTTATAGAGTCGAAAGAATTCTTTTGATACAGTGGCAGGATCTTGGAGTCGCCTAGTGAGTCTAGCGTAATAGTTCTCTTTGGCGCGATCAATCTCTACATGAGCCTCACGCCGACAAGTTACGTATAAACTGTAGCGATGGTCAGATTTGCATTTGGAAAAGCTTTACTTTTAACATTGATTGATTTACTTGGTACATAGCGGTCAACTGCCCTTTGAAATATCTCATACCAATAGCGTGTACAGTCATCTACGTCATCATATAAGTTAATACCCTCATGCCAAGGGGCATCGGACAGATATTCCCGCATTGCTATAAAATTGGCGTTTTTGTAATCATGTATCTTTCGTTGGATAGATCTTCCCTGACTACGGTTGTTTTTTAACAGACAATATACTAAGTGATGATCTAGGTTACAAATTGGGGGAATAACACCACTGTTGCAAATACATGATGGAGAATCCGTTAAGACAAGATCAAGCAGCGACGTGCGAGTTGGGGTTATGCTGGTTGGCTTAGTTATCAGTTGATATAAAGAATTATTATTTACAAAGTTATCTAGGCGGTATTTTAAATCACTATCATCATGAGAGGCGTCAAACTTAACACACTTATCATTAAAGTCACCCATGATAACAACAACATTAGAGTTATTTGCAGTTGCTTCGTTGAAAGACTCCTGTAAATTGGACATGAACTCACTGATGGATTCTATACAAGCATTTGGGGGACGATAATAAGCACCCAAAGAGCCTTTCCATTCGAGATCAAGACTTCGAGCCAAATGGACTCAGTGTTATTTTTCTCTAGGTCAGGTCGGCGTTGAGCAGAAAGGGTGTCGCGAACATACACGAGCACCCCACCTCCCTGTCGGTCTCTATCATTGCGGAATATTTGATATCCCGGCAGCTCAATGTCTTCGTTCATAATAGTAAAGTCAAGCCATGACTCACTGATGCATATGATATCAGCCTGCTTGCTAACAACAAGTAAATGATACACTTCATCTAATTTATAATAAGTCTGGCTGAAAAAAATCTGGGGTTGTCGGGGTCTGGGGTTGTATCTGTTCAGTAGCTATCGTACTGTGTGTTCTGGACTTGGAGCCGCCCGTCTGGTTCCTATGCCATTGTCCAGCTCGCTGTGTTGTGCTCGGTCCTGCCTTTGCCGACACTCGGCAGTGTGTGTAGCCCCCCCCCCTCCCTTAGTCCCCGTCCTGTGGCCGTCAGACAGGCGGACAGGGCCTGTAGACGGGTCCTTGGGCTGGGGCTAGTGCCGCCTACCCTGTGGCCGTCAGACAGGCGGACAAGGCATGTAGACAGGCCCTTGGGCTGGGGCTGGTGCCGTCTACCCTCTGGCCGTCAGGCAGGCGGACAGGGCCTGTAGACGGGCCCTTGGGCTGGGGCTAGTGCCGCCTACCCTGTGACCGTCAGACAGGCGGACAGGGCCTGTAGACGGGCCCTTGGGCTGGGGCTAGTGCCGCCTACCCTGTGGCCGTCAGACAGGCGAACAGGACCTGTAGACGGACCCTTGGGCTCGGGCTAGTGCCGCCTACCCTGTGGCCGACAGACAGGCGGACAGGGCCTGTAGACGGGCCCTTGGGCTGGGGCTAGTGCCGCCTACCCTGTGGCCGTCAGACAGGCGGACAGGACCTGTAGACGGGCCCTTGGGATGGGGCTAGTGCCGCCTACCCTGTGGCCGACAGACAGGCGGACAGGGCCTGTAGACGGGCCCTTGGGATGGGGCTAGTGCCGCCTACCCTGTGGCCGTCCGACAGGCAGACAGGACCTGTAGACGGGCCCTTGGGCTCGGGCTAGTGCCGCCTACCCTGTGGCCGACAGACAGGCGGACAGGGCCTGTAGACGGGCCCTTGGGATGGGGCTAGTGCCGCCTACCCTGTGGCCGACAGCCAGGCGGACAGGGCCTGTAGACGGGCCCTTGGGATGGGGCTAGTGCCGCCTACCCTGTGGCCGTCCGACAGGCGGACAGGGCCTGTAGACGGGCCCTTGGGCTCGGGCTAGTGCCGCCTACCCTATGGCCGACAGACAGGCGGACAGGGCCTGTAGACGGGCCCTTGGGCTGGGGCTAGTGCCGCCTACCCTGTGGCCGACAGACAGGCGGACAGGGCCTGTAGACAGGCCCTTGGGCTGAGGCTGGTGCCGCCTACCCTGTCGCCGTCAGACAGGCGGACAAAACCTGTAGACGGGCCCTTGGGCTGAGGCTGGTGCCGCCTACCCTGTGGCCGTCAGACAGGCGGACAGGGCCTGTAGACGGGGCCTTGGGCTAAGGCTGGTGCCGCCTACCCTGTGGCCGTCAGACAGGCGGACAGGCCCTGTAGACGGGCCCTTGGGCTGGGGCTAGTGCCGCCTACCCTGTGACCGTCAGACAGGCGGACAGGGCCTGTAGACGGGCCCTTGGGCTGGGGCTAGTGCCGCCTACCCTGTGGCCGTCAGACAGGCGGACAGGGCCTGTAGACGGGCCCTTGGGCTGGGGCTAGTGCCGCCTACCCTGTGGCCGTCAGACAGGCGGACAGGGCCTGTAGACGGGCCCTTGGGCTGGGGCTAGTGCCGCCTACCCTGTGGCCGTCAGACAGGCGGACAGGGCCTGTAGACGGGCCCTTGGGCTGTGACTAGTGCCGCCTACCCTGTGGCCGTCAGACAGGCGGACAGGGCCTGTGGACGGGGCCTTGGGCTGAAGCTGGTGCCGCCTACCCTGTGACCGTCAGACAGGCGGACAGGGCCTGTAGACGGGCCCTTGGGCTGTGGCTAGTGCCGCCTACCCTGTGGCCGTCAGACAGGCGGACAAGACCTGTAGACGGGCCCTTGGGCTGGGCCTAGTGCCGCCTACCCTGTGACCGTCAGACAGGCGGACAGGGCCTGTAGACGGGCCCTTGGGCTGGGGCTAGTGCCGCCTACCCTGTGGCCGTCAGACAGGCGGACAGGGCCTGTAGACGTTCCCTTGGGCTGGGGCTAGTGCCGCCTACCCTGTGGCCGTCAGACAGGCGGACAAGTCCTGTAGACGGGCCCTTGGGCTGAGGCTGGTGCCGCCTACCCTGTAGCCGTCAGACAGGCGGACAGGGCCTGTAGACGGGCCCTTGGGCTGGGGCTAGTGCCGCCTACCATGTGGCCGTCAGACAGGCGGACAGGGCCTGTGGACGGGGCCTTGGGCTGAGGCTGGTGCCGCCTACCCTGTGACCGTCAGACAGGCGGACAGGGCCTGTAGACGGGCCCTTGGGCTGAGGCTAGTGCCGCCTACCCTGTGGCCGTCAGACAGGCGGACAGGGCCTGTAGACGGGCCCTTGGGCTGGGGCTAGTGCCGCCTACCCTGTGGCCGTCAGACAGGAGGACAGGGCCTGTAGACGGGCCCTTGGGCTGTGGCTAGTGCCGCCTACCCTGTGGCCGTCAGACAGGAGGACAGGGCCTGTAGACGGGCCCTTGGGCTGTGACTAGTGCCGCCTACCCTGTGGCCGTCAGACAGGCGGACAGGGCCTGTGGACGGGGCCTTGGGCTGAAGCTGGTGCCGCCAACCCTGTGACCGTCAGACAGGCGGACAGGGCCTGTAGACGGGCCCTTGGGCTGGGGCTAGTGCCGCCTACCCTGTGGCCGTCAGACAGGCGGACAGGGCCTGTAGACGGGCCCTTGGGCTGTGGCTAGTGCCGCCTACCCTGTGGCCGTCAGACAGGCGGACAAGACCTGTAGACGGGCCCTTGGGCTGGGCCTAGTGCCGCCTATACCCTGTGACCGTCAGACAGGCGGACAGGGCCTGTAGACGGGCCCTTGGGCTGGGGCTAGTGCCGCCTACCCTGTGGCCGTCAGACAGGCGGACAGGGCCTGTAGACGTTCCCTTAGGCTGGGGCTAGTGCCGCCTACCCTGTGGCCGTCAGACAGGCGGACAAGACCTGTAGACGGGCCCTTGGGCTGAGGCTGGTGCCGCCTACCCTGTAGCCGTCAGACAGGCGGACAGGGCCTGTAGACGGGCCCTTGGGCTGGGGCTAGTGCCGCCTACCATGTGGCCGTCAGACAGGCGGACAGGGCCTCTAGACGGGCCCTTGGGCTGGGGCTAGTGCCGCCTACCCTGTGGCCGTCAGACAGGAGGACAGGGCCTGTAGACGGGCCCTTGGGCTGTGGCTAGTGCCGCCTACCCTGTGGCCGTCAGACAGGCGGACAGGGCCTGTGGACGGGGCCTTGGGCTGAGGCTGGTGCCGCCTACCCTGTGGCCGTCAGACAGGCGGACAGGGCCTGTAGACGGGTCCTTGGGCTGGGACTAGTGCCGCCTACCCTGTGGCCGTCAGACAGGCGGACAGGGCCTGTAGACGGGTCCTTGGGCTGGGACTAGTGCCGCCTAACCTGTGGCCGTCAGACAGGCGGACAGGGCCTGTAGACGGGCCCTTGGGCTGGGGCTAGTGCCGCCTACCCTGTGGCCGTCAGACAGGAGGACAGGGCCTGTAGACGGGCCCTTGGGCTGTGGCTAGTGCCGCCTACCCTGTGGCCGTCAGACAGGCGGACAGGGCCTGTGGACGGGGCCTTGGGCTGAGGCTGGTGCCGCCTACCCTGTGACCGTCAGACAGGCGGACAGGGCCTGTAGACGGGCCCTTGGGCTGGGGCTAGTGCCGCCTACCCTGTGGCCGTCAGACAGGCGGACAGGGCCTGTAGACGGGCCCTTGGGCTGTGGCTAGTGCCGCCTACCCTGTGGCCGTCAGACAGGCGGACAAGACCTGTAGACGGGCCCTTGGGCTGAGGCTGGTGCCGCCTACCCTGTGGCCGTCAGACAGGCGGACAGGGCCTGTAGACGGGCCCTTGGGCTGAGGCTGGTGCCGCCTACCCTGTGGCCGTCAGACAGGCGGACAGGGCCTGTAGACGGGCCCTTGGACTGGGGCTAGTGCCGCCTACCCTGTGGCCGTCAGACAGGCGGACAGGGTCTGTAGACGGGCCCTTGGGCTGGGGCTAGTGCCGCCTACCCTGTGGCCGTCAGACAGGCGGACAGGGCCTGTAGACGGGCCCTTGGGCTGGGGCTAGTGCCGCCTACCCTGTGGCCGTCAGACAGGCGGACAAGACCTGTAGACGGGCCCTTGGGCTGGGGCTAGTGCCGCCCACCCTGTGGCCGTCAGACAGGCGGACAGGGTCTGTAGACGGGCCCTTGGGCTGGGGCTAGTGCCGCCTACCCTGTGGCCGTCAGACAGGCGGACAGGGCCTGTAGACGGGCCCTTGGGCTGGGGCTAGTGCCGCCTACCCTGTGGCCGCCAGACAGGCGGACAAGACCTGTAAACGGGCCCTTGGGCTGAGGCTGGTTCCGCCTACCCTGTGGCCGTCAGACAGGCGGACAGGGCCTGTAGACGGGCGCTGAGGCTGGTGCCGCCTACCCTGTGGCCGTCAGACAGGCGGACAGGGCCTATAGACGGGCCCTTGGGCTGGGGCTAGTGCCGCCTACCCTGTGGCCGTCAGACAGGCGGACAGGGCCTGTAGACGGGGCCTTGGGCTGGGGCTGGTGCCGCCTACCCTGTGACCGTCAGACAGGCGGACAGGGCCTGTAGACGGGTCCTTGGGCTGGGGCTAGTGCCGCCTACCCTGTGACCGTCAGACAGGCGGACAGGGCCTGTAGACGGGTCCTTGGGCTGGGGCTAGTGCCGCCTACCCTGTGGCCGTCAGACAGGCGGACAGGGCCTGTAGACGGGCCGTTGGGCTGGGGCTACTGCCGCCTACCCTGTGGCCGTCAGACAGGCGGACAGGGCCTGTAGACGGGCCCTTGGGCTGGGGCTAGTGCCGCCTACCCTGTGACCGTCAGACAGGCGGACAGGGCCTGTAGACGGGGCCTTGGACTGGGGCTAGTGCCGCCTACCCAGTGGCCGTCAGACAGGCGGACAGGGCCTGTAGACGGGCCCTTGGGCTGAGGCTGGTGCCGCCTACCCTGTGGCCGTCAGACAGGCGGACAGGGCCTGTAGACGGGCCCTTGGGCTGGGGCTAGTGCCGCCTACCCTGTGGCCGTCAGACAGGCGGACAAGACCTGTAGACGGGCCCTTGGGCTGCGGCTAGTGCCGCCCACCCTGTGGCCGTCAGACAGGCGGACAGGGTCTGTAGACGGGCCCTTGGGCTGGGGCTAGTGCCGCCTACCCTGTGGCCGTCAGACAGGCGGACAGGGCCTGTAGACGGGCCCTTGGGCTGGGGCTAGTGCCGCCTACCGTGTGGCCGCCAGACAGGCGGACAAGACCTGTAAACGGGCCCTTGGGCTGAGGCTGGTTCCGCCTACCCTGTGGCCGTCAGACAGGCGGACATGGCCTGTAGACGGGCGCTGAGGCTGGTGCCGCCTACCCTGTGGCCGTCAGACAGGCGGACAGGGCCTGTAGACGGGGCCTTGGGCTGGGGCTGGTGCCGCCTACCCTGTGACCGTCAGACAGGCGGACAGGGCCTGTAGACGGGCCCTTGGGCTGGGGCTAGTGCCGCCTACCCTGTGGCCGTCAGACAGGCGGACAGGGCCTGTAGACGGGCCCTTGGGCTGGGGCTACTGCCGCCTACCCTGTGGCCGTCAGACAGGCGGACAGGGCCTGTAGACGGGCCCTTGGGCTGGGGCTAGTGCCGCCTACCCTGTGACCGTCAGACAGGCGGACAGGGCCTGTAGACGGGGCCTTGGACTGGGGCTAGTGCCGCCTACCCAGTGGCCGTCAGACAGGCGGACAGGGCCTGTAGACGGGCCCTTGGACTGAGGCTGGTGCCGCCTACCCTGTGGCCGTCAGACAGGCGGACAGGGCCTGTAGACGGGCCCTTGGGCTGGGGCTAGTGCCGCCTACCCTGTGGCCGTCAGACAGGCGGACAGGGCCTGTGGACGGGCCCTTGGGCTGGGGCTAGTGCCGCCTACCCTGTGGCCGTCGGACAGGCGGACAGGGCCTGTAGACGGGCCCTTGGGCTGGGGCTAGTGCCGCCAACCCTGTGGCCGTCAGACAGGCGGACATGTCCTGTAGACGGGGCCTTGGACTGGGGCTAGTGCCGCCTACCCTGTGGCCGTCAGACAGGCGGACAGGGCCTGTAGACGGGCCCTTGGGCTGGGGCTAGTGCCGCCTACCCTGTGGCCGTCAGACAGGCGGACAAGACCTGTAGACGGGCCCTTGGGCAGAGGCTGGTTCCGCCTACCCTGTGGCCGTCAGACAGGCCGAGAGGGCCTGTAGACGGGCCCTTGGGCTGAGGCTGGTGCCGCCTACCCTCTGGCCGTCAGACAGGCGGACAGGGCCTATAGACGGGCCCTTGGGCTGGGGCTAGTGCCGCCCACCCTGTGGCCGTCAGACAGGCGGACAGGGTCTGTAGACGGGGTCTTGGGCTGAGGCTGGTGCCGCCTACCCTGTGACCGTCAGACAGGCGGACAGGGCCTGTAGACGGGCCCTTGGGCTGGGGCTAGTGCCGCCCACCCTGTGGCCGTCAGACAGGCGGACAGGGTCTGTAGACGGGCCCTTGGGCTGGGGCTAGTGCCGCCTACCCTGTGGCCGTCAGACAGGCGGACAGGGCCTGTAGACGGGCCCTTGGGCTGGGGCTAGTGCCGCCTACCCTGTGACCGTCAGACAGGCGGACAGGGCCTGTAGACGGGGCCTTGGACTGGGGCTAGTGCCGCCTACCCTGTGGCCGTCAGACAGGCGGACAGGGCCTGTAGACGGGCCCTTGGGCTGAGGCTGGTGCCGCCTACCCTGTGGCCGTCAGACAGGCGGACAGGGCCTCTAGACGGGCCTTTGGGCTGGGGCTAGTGCCGCCTACCTTGTGGCCGTCAGACAGGCGGACAGGGCCTGTAGACGGGGCCTTGGACTGGGGCTAGTGCCGCCTACCCTGACCTGATGGTCTGTCCGGGTGGCGAAGCAGTTTCCTCATTAGACAATGTATTTATAGATCCCAAGTCTTGCCACGCATTCTCCAATTGACGTCATTTGTTTATCGTTAACGCAAAGCAGTCCATTATTGTTCGCTGACAGGGGGCGCTGTTGGCTGGAGAGGTAATCGATACCGAGTAGTCTCAGTCCATGGTCTCCATGGTCTCAGTCCATGGTCTCCATGGTCTCAATCCATGGTCTCAGTCCATGGTTTCAGTCTCAGACCATGGTCTCAGGTCTCAGTCTATGGTCTCAGTCCATGGTCTCAGTCTCAATCCGTGGTATCAGCCCATGGTCTCAGCCCATGGTCTCAGTCCATGGTTTCAGTCTCAGACCATGGTCTCAGTCTATGGTCTCAGCCCATTGTCTCAGTCCATGGTCTCAGCCCATTGTCTCAGTCCATTGTCTCAGTATATGGTCACAGTCTCAGACCATGTTCTCAGTCTATGATCTCAGTCCATGGTCTCAGTCTCAGCCCATGTTCTTAGTCCATGGTCTCAGTCCATGGCCTCAGCCCATGGTCTCAGCCCATGGTCTCAGTCTATGGTCTTAGTCCATGGTCTTAGTCCATGGTCTCAGTCCATGGTCTCAGCCCATGGTCTCAGTCCATGGTCTTAGTCCATGGTCTCAGTCTATGGCCTCTGTCCATGGTCTCAGTCCATGGTCTCAGTTCATGGTCTCAGTCCATGGTCTCAGTCCATGGTCTCAGTCCATGGTCTCAGTCCATGGTCTTAGTCCATGGTCCCAGTCCATGGTCTCAGTCTATGGTTTCAGTCCATGGCAATGCCGGTCACTGTGACCTTAATGTGACCTCAGCGTTGGTCACTGACCTAAGTGCCGGTCACTGTGACCTCAGTGCCAGTGTCTGAGGTGATCTAGGAGTCTATCACTGATGTGACCTCGGTGCTGGGCAGTCATGTGATCATGAGTGTCTATCACTAATGTGACCTCATACTTGGTCACTCAGTCTATGGTTTCAGTCCATGGCAATGCCGGTCACTGTGACCTTAATGTGACCTCAGGTTATGGTGGTGTAACCTACTTGTTTACGGTGAGGTAATGGTGGTGTAACCTTCTTGTTTACGGTGAGGTAATGGTGGTGTAAGTATTCCTTCTTGTTTACGGTGAGGTAATGGTGGTGTAACCTTCTTGTTTACGGTGAGGTAATGGTGGTGTAACCTTCTTGTTTACGGTGAGGTAATGGTGGTGTAACCTTCTTGTTTACGGTGAGGTACTGGTGGTGTAACTGATCGGCGTTTTTTGGTTTTTCGTTTAAACATCATTTATTTCTGGAGGTTTGCAATAGCGAATACACATATTAATGCTCACCTCAACATAAAAAAAGAAGAATTAAATTGGATGTACAGCAAAGGACGGTAATAAGTAATACGATAAATATACTAATGTCAACAAATGAAATGCATGTTATAAGCTCAGATAAATACCAAATACATAATTAATGAGTTTGCCATGACCCTTAACTAGAAAACCTGGCTGAGTTGCGGATAAATAAATGAACTGCCCTAAATATAGCGACGCTGTCTTCAAAACACAGCTCGGGGATACCGAACAGCAACAATTCACAAAGGATATTAAATTCATTCCTGCTTTCTGGATACATATTGATACTATACAAGTTTAAAAACGATAAGTCTGACATGAGGATTTCGCGATGCATCTCATACTCTGGACATTTTAACAGATAGTGAAGTTCGTCTTCAGATTTCCCGTTACATTTACTACAAGTAGAATCCTTAATAAAACCGTATCTTTTGCGAGGTCCATTAATTGCGCTCAGGCCTAAGCGGAGTCTGGTGTGGTAAACAGCCTCAGGATTGTTAAAATAGTTATAAAATTCGTTGCCGGGGTAAAAAATGACTTCCTATACAGTGACTTAAAAAGAGATAATGACGTTGCCAGTTTAACACACTGAGGCAAGGAGTTCCACTCTGATTGAGTTCCAAACGAATGAATTCTTGTAATAGTTTTTTTTTATATGCGGGATTCTTATGTCAGTCGAGTTCCGTAGTGAGTATGCTGATGACTGGGAAACCAAATCAGGTAATAGAGAAGACATATACATCGGAGTGAGACTATTAACCATTTTTTATACAAAATGCACAGACTTAGGTATTTACGTCTGAGAGCGAGTGGTTCAATGCCAACTTCTTTCAGCAGTTTGGTATGTGACGTACTCTTGTATGCCGCAGTAACAGACAAAATGGCTTGCCGCTGTACACTTTCCAACCTCTCTGATTGGGTTTTGGTAAGATTGCCATGGAAGACAGCAGTACAGTATTCCATTTTAGGTCGAACATATGTTTTATAAACATTTAATTTAGTTCTGCGTCCTACCTGTTTAGGAAGACGCCTTAGTAGAGCAACAGATTTCTCGGCCTTAATAATAGTGTTATTTATATGCAGGTCCCAGCACATTGAGTCTGATAGGGTTACACCAAGGTGACAGTGATCTCTTACTTGCTGGAGTCTCGAATTGTCCAGATATAGATCGAGCTCATTTGGTCGCGATAACTTTTTGCTAAATACCATGTATTCAGTTTTATCAGGATTGAACGTTACCCGCCACTGTTTGGCCCACTGAGATAGTCGTTCTAGATCATGATTAATGATTTTGTCATCGTTATTAAAATCTAGTACAAAAAATAGAGACGTGTCATCTGCAAATAAATAAGCCTCGCATTCAAGGCCCTCGACAATATCGTTAACGAAGATGAGAAACAGGAGCGGCCCCAGTATAGAGCCCTGAGGCACTCCGGCATTTATATATTTCCACTCCGAGTTGCAACCCTCTATGACCACTCTCTGCCGCCTACGGTATAGGTAACTTCTAAATCGTTTAATTAATTAATTAATGGAATCGTGTGTTTGTGTGTTGGTCAGACAAACACTGTTGTCCCTCGTGTGTTCGTGTGGTGGTCAGACAAACACTAGTTCCTCGTGTGTTTGTGTGGTGGTCAGACAAACATTGTTGTCCCTCGTGTGTTCGTGTGGTGGTCAGACAAACATTGGACCCTCGTGTCTTTGTGTGGTGGTCAGAAAAACACTGGTCCCTCGTGTGTTTGTGTGGTGGTCAGCCAAACATTGGATGCTCGTGTGTTTGTGTGGTGGTCAGATAAACACTGTTGTCTCTCGTGTGTTTGTGTGGTGGTCAGACAAACACTGTTGTTCCTCGTGTGTTCGTGTGGTGGTCAGACAAACACTGGTTCCTCGTGTGTTTGTGTGGTGGTCAGACAAACACTGTTGTCCTTCGTGTCTCTGTGTGGTGGTCAGACACTGTCAATCGTCTCGTTGCAGAAGTCGCCTTGTCGGCCCGAGAAGTCCCCTCTGAAGACCAGCGTTCGCCCCGACCGCCGCAGGTCAGGACTGACAGGTAAGTAACGTCTTCTCACGCAATATTGTGGTGGGTTTGCATAAGGTGACGTTGACGCTGTCTGGGCGTTGTATGGACTTTGTCTGGACGTGGTCTGAACGAGGCTTGGACGAGGCTTGGACTCGATCTGGACGTGGTCTGAACGAGGCTTGGACGAGGCTTGGACGCGATCTGGACGTGGTCTGAACGAGGCTTTGGCGTGATCTGGACGGGGTCTGTGCGTGGTCTGAACGAGGCTTAGACGTGATCTGGACGTGATCTGGACGTGGTTTGGAGTGGTTTGGACATCTAGTGACGGTGACGTCGCTGCCCATGTTTTCCAAAATATGTCACTGCCAATAATCCTCTATGGATGACTCACTTATTTATTATATCCACTCAGACCAGCCGATATTTATCGGGCTTGGGGTAACATTTAAGGTGTTTTAACTAATGGGAAACGACAATTGTGGCGTGTATGTTTAAGTGTACTATCCGCCAGAATGGTTTCTGTGCAATGGAATCGGTATAGACATACCTCCCGCCCCGTCCCCCTTCTCGCCTCCCTCTCTTGCCCCCCCCCCCTCTCTTGTTAGCCACCATGACACTTTCTGCGACAGTATTCTGAAACAATTACCTCGCGTAAGCAATTTGTGTAAAAAGTAATATCACATACTGAACATTTCACTCCAGGCGAAATGTACTTTGTAAATAATGCACCTTGTAAATAATGTACCTTGTAAATAATATACCTTGTGAACTTAAATGACGGGCAGAAATACGTTTGGTAATCAATAATCGACAACCACGTCAGTGTCCGACGAACTACATCCGCCCCTCCCCTTGCCCCTCTCTCTGCCTCCGCCCCTCCCCCTCTCTCTGCCTCCGCCCCTCCTCTTGCCCCTCTCTCTGCCTCCGCCCCTCCTCTTGCCCCTCTCTCTGCCTCCGCCCCTTCCTTTGCCCCTCTCTCTGCCTCCGCCCCTCCCCTTGCCCATCTCTCTGCCTCCATCCCTCCCCTTGCCCCTCTCTCTGCCTCCGCCCCTGTCCTTGCCCCTCTCTCTGCCTCCGCCCCTTCCTTTGCCCCTCTCTCTGCCTCCGCCCCTCCCCTTGCCCCTCCCTCTGCCTCCGCCCCTCCCCTTGCCCCTCTCTGCCGCCACCCCTCCCCTTGCCCCTCTCTCTGCCTCCGCCCCTCCCCTTGCCCCTCTCTCTGCCTCCGCCCCTCCCCTTGCCCCTCTCTGTACCTCCGCCCTCCCCTTGCCCCTCTCTCTGCATCCGCCCCTCCCCTTGCCCCTCTCTCTCTGCCTCCGCCCCTCCCCTTGCCCCTCTCTCTGCCTCCGCCCCTCCCCTTGCCCCTTTCTGCCTCCGCCCCTCCCCTTGCCCCTCTTTGCCTCCACCCCTCCCCTAGCCCCTCTCTCTGCCTCCGCCCCTCGCTTTGTCCCTCTCTCTGCCTCCGCCCCTCCCCTTGCCCCTCTCTCTGCCTCCGCCCCTCACTTTGTCCCTCTCTCTGCCTTCGCCCCTCCCCTTGCCCCTCTCTCTGCCTCCGCCCCTCCCCTTGCCGCTCTCTCTGCCTCCGCCCCTCCCCTTGCCCCTCTCTCTGCCTCCACCCCTCTCCTTGCCCCTCTCTCTCTGCCTCCGCCCCTCCCCTTGCCCCTCTCTCTCTGCCTCCACCCCTCCCCTTGCCCCTCTCTCTCTGCCTCCGCCCCTCCCATTGCCCCTCTCTCTGCCTCCGCCCCTCCCTCTCTCTGCCTCCGCCCCTCCCCCTCTCTGCCTCCGCCCCTCATCTTGCCCCTCTCTCTGCCTCCGCCCCTCCCCTTGCTCCTCTCTGTGCCTCCGCCCCTCCCCTTGCCCCTCTCTCTGCCTCCGGTCCCTTTCTTTGCCCCTCTCTCTGCCTCCGCCCCTCCCCCTCTCTGCCTCCGCCCCTCCTCTTGCCCCTCTCTCTGCCTCTGCCTTCGCACCTCCCCTTGCCCCTCTGCCTCCGCCCCTCCCCTTGCCCCTCTCTCCGCCTCCGCCCCTCCCCTTGCTCCTCTCTGCCTCCGCCCCTCCCCTTGCCCCTCTCTCTGCCTTCACCCCTCCCCTTGCCCGTCTCTGCCTCCACCCCTCCCCTTGCCCCTCTCTCTGCCTCCGCCCCTCCCCTTGCCCCTCCCTCTGCCTCCGCCCCTCCCCTTGCCCCTCTCTGCCTCCGCCCCTCTCCTTGCCCTTCTCTCTGCCTCCGCCCCTTCTTCTGCCTCCGCCCCTCCCCTTGCCCCTCTCTCTGCCTCCGGCCCTCCCCTTGCCCCTCTCTCTTCCTCCGGCCCTCTCCTTGCCCCTCTCTACGCCTCCGCCCCTGCTTCTGCCTCCGCCCCTCCCCTTGCCCCTCTCTCTGCCTCCACCCCTCTCCTTGCCCCTTTCTCTGCCTCCGCCCCTTCCCTTGCCCCTTTCTCTGCCTCCGCCCGTCCCCTTGCCCCTCTCTCTGCCTGCGCCCCTCCCCTTGCCCCTCTCTCTACCTCCGGCCCTCCCCTTGCCCCTTTCTCTACCTCCGCCCCTCTCCTTGCCCCTCTCTCTGCCTCCACCCCTCCCTTTGTCCCTCTCTCTGCCTCCGCCCCTCCCCTTGCCCCTCTCTCTGCCTCCGCCCCTCCCTTTGTCCCTTTCTCTCTGCCTCCGCCCCTCCCCTTGCCCCTCTCTGCCTCCGCCCCTCCCCTTGCCCCTCTCTCTGCCTCCGCCCCTCCCCTTGCCTGTCTCTGCCTCCGCCCCTCCCCTTGCCCCTCTGTCTGCCTCCGCCCCTCCCTTTGTCCCTCTCTCTGCCTCCGCCCCACCCCTTGCCCCTCTCTCTGCCTCCGCCCCTCCCTTTGCCCCTCTCTCTGCCTCCGCCCCCCCCCTTGCCTTGCTCTCTGCCTCCGCCCCTCTCCTTGCCCCTCTCTCTGCATCCGCCCCTCCCCTTGCCCCTCTCTCTGCCTCCACCCCTCTCCTTGCCCCTCTCTATCTGCCTCCGCCCCTCCCCTTGCCCCTCTCTCTCTGCCTCCGCCCCTCCCCTTGCCCCTCTCTCTGCCTCCACCCCTCCCCTTGCCCCTCTCTCTATGCCTCCGCCCCTCCCATTGTCCCTCTCTCTGCCTCCGCCCCTCCCTCTTTCTGCCTCCGCCCCTCCCCCTCTCTGCCTCCGCCCCTCCCCTTGCCCCTCTCTCTGCCTCCGCCCCTCCCCTTGCTCCTCTCTGTGCCTCCGCCCCTCCCCTTGCCCCTCTCTCTGCCTCCGGTCCCTTTCTTTGCCCCTCTCTCTGCCTCCGGTCCCTTTCTTTGCCCCTCTCTCTGCCTCCGCCCCTCCCCCTCTCTGCCTCCTCCCCTTTCTCTGCCTCCGCCCCTCCCCTTGCCCCTCTCTCTGCCTCCGCCCCTCCCCCTCTCTGCCTCCGCCCCTCCTCTTGCCCCTCTCTCTGCCTCTGCCTTCGCACCTCCCCTTGCCCCTCGGCCTCCGCCCCTCCCCTTGCCCCTCTCTCTGCCTCCGCCCCTCCCCTTGCTCCTCTCTGCCTCCGCCCCTCCCCTTGCCCCTCTCTCTGCCTTCACCCCTCCCCTTGCCCGTCTCTGCCTCCACCCCTCCCCTTGCCCCTCTCTCTGCCTCCGCCCCTCCCCTTGCCCCTCCCTCTGCCTCCGCCCCTCCCCTTGCCCCTCTCTGCCTCCGCCCCTCCCTTTGTCCCTCTCTCTCTGCCTCCGCCCCTCCCCTTGCCCCCCTCTCTTCCTCCGCCCCTCCCCTTGCCCCTCTCTCTGCCTCCGCCCCTCCCCTTGCCCTTCTCTTTGCCTCCGCCCCTTCTTCTGCCTCCGCCCCTTCTTCTGCCTCCACCCCTCCCCTTGCCCCTCTCTCTGCCTCCGGCCCTCCCCTTGCCCCTCTCTCTTCCTCCGGCCCTCTCCTTGCCCCTCTCTACGCCTCCGCCCCTGCTTCTGCCTCCGCCCCTCCCCTTGCCCCTCTCTCTGCCTCCACCCCTCTCCTTGCCCCTTTCTCTGCCTCCGCCCCTTCCCTTGCCCCTTTCTCTGCCTCCGCCCGTCCCCTTGCCCCTCTCTCTGCCTGCGCCCCCCCCTTTGTCCCTCTCTCTACCTCCGGCCCTCCCCTTGCCCCTTTCTCTACCTCCGCCCCTCTCCTTGCCCCTCTCTCTGCCTCCACCCCTCCCTTTGTCCCTCTCTCTGCCTCCGCCCCTCCCCTTGCCCCTCTCTCTGCCTCCGCCCCTCCCTTTGTCCCTCTCTTTCTGCCTCCGCCCCTCCCCTTGCCCCTCTCTGCCTCCGCCCCTTCCCTTGCCCCTCTCTCTGCCTCCGCCCCTCCCCTTGCCTGTCTCTGCCTCCGCCCCTCCCCTTGCCCCTCTGTCTGCCTCCGCCCCTCCCTTTGTCCCTCTCTCTGCCTCCGCCCCACCCCTTGCCCCTCTCTCTGCCTCCGCCCCTCCCTTTGCCCCTCTCTCTGCCTCCGCCCCCCCCTTGCCTTGCTCTCTGCCTCCGCCCCTCCCCTTGCCCCTCTCTCTGCATCCGCCCCTCCCCTTGCCCCTCTCTCTGCCTCCGCCCCTTCCCTTGCCCCTCTCTCTGCCTCCGCCCCTCCCCTTGCCCCTCTCTCTGCCTCCGCCCCTCCCCTTGCCCCTCTGCCTCCGCCACTCCCCTTGCCCCTCTCTGGCTCCGCCCCTCCCCTTGCCCCTCTGCCTCCGCCCCTCCCCTTGCCCTTCTGCCTCCGCCCCTCCCCTTGCCTCTCTCTCTGCCTCCGCCCCTCCCCTTGCCTCTCTCTCTGCCTCCGCCCCTCCCTTTGTCCCTCTCTCTCTGCCTCCGCCCCTCCCCTTGCCCCTCTCTCTGCCTCCGCCCCTCCCCTAGCCCCTCTCTCTGCCTCCGCCCCTCCCCTTGCCCCTCTGCCTCCGCCTCTCCCCTTGCCCCTCTCTCTGCCTCCGCCCCTTCTTTTGCCCCTCTCTCTGCCTCCGCCCCTCCCCTAGCCCCTCTCTCTGCCTCCGCCCCTCCCCTTGCCCCTCTCTCTGCCTCCGCCCCTCCCCTAGCCCCTCTCTCTACCTCCGCCCCTCCCCTTGCCCCTCTGCCTCCGCCCCTCCCCTTGCCCCTCTCTCTGCCTCCGCCCTTCCCCTTGCCCCTCTCTCTGCCTCCGCCCCTCCCCTTGCCCCTCTCTCTGCCTCTGCCCCTCCCCTTGCCCCTCTCTCTGCCTCCGCCCCTCCCCTTGCCCCTCTCTCTGCCTCCGGCCCTTTCCTTGCCCCTCTCTGCCTCCGCCCCTCCCCTTGCCCCTCTCTCTGCCTCCGCCCCTCTCCTTGCCCCTCTGCCTCCGCCTCTCCCCTTGCCCGTCTCTCTGCCTCCGCCCCTCCCTTTGTCCCTCTCTCTCTGCCTCCGCACCTCCCCTTGCCCCTCTGCCTCCGCCCCTCCCCTTGCCCCCCTCTCTGCCTCCGCCCCTCCCCTTGCTGCTCTCTCTGCCCCCGCCACTCCCCTTGCCCCTCTCTCTGCCTCCGCCCCTCTCTTTGTCCCTCTCTCTGCCTCCGCCCCTCCCCTTGCCCCTCTCTCTGCCTCCGCCCCTCCCTTTGACCCTCTCTCTGCCTCCGCCCCTCCCCTTGCCCCTCTCTCTGCCTCCGCCCCTCCCTTTGTCCCTATCTCTCTGCCTCCGCCCCTCCCCTTGCCCCTCTCTCTGCCCCCGTCCCTCCCTTTGTCCCTCTCTTTCTGCCTCCGCCCCTCCCCTTGCCCCTCTCTCTGCATCCGCCCCTCCCCTTGCCCCCCTCTCTGCCTCCGCCCCTCCCCTTGCCCCTCTCTCTGCCTCCGCCTCTCCCCTTGCCCCTCTCTCTGCCCCCGCCCCTCCCTTTGTCCCTCTCTCTGCCTCCGCCCCTCCCCTTGCCCCTCTCTCTGCCTCCGCCTCTCCCCTTGCCCCTCTCTCTGCCCCCGCCCCTCCCTTTGTCCCTCTCTCTCTGCCTTCGCCCCTCCCCTTGCCCCCCTCTCTTCCTCCGCCCCTCCCCTTGCCCCTCTCTCTGCCTCCGCCCCTCCCCTTGCCCCTCTCTCTGCCTCCGCCCCTCCCCTTGCCCCCCTCTCTGCCTCCGCCCCTCCCCTTGCCCCTCTCTCTGCCTCCGCCCCTCCCCTTGCCCCTCTCTCTGCCTCCGCCCCTCCCCTTGCCCCTCTCTCTGCATCCGCCCCTCCCCTTGCCCCCCTCTCTGCCTCCGCCCCTCCCCTTGCCCCTCTCTCTGCCTCCGCCTCTCCCCTTGCCCCTCTCTCTGCCCCCGCCCCTCCCTTTGTCCCTCTCTCTGCCCCCGCCCCTCCCCTTGCCCCTCTCTCTGCCTCCGCCCCTCCCTTTGTCCCTCTCTCTCTGCCTCCGCCCCTCCCCTTGCCCCTCTCTCTTCCTCAGCCCCTCCCCTTGCCCCTCTCTCTTTCTCAGCCCCTCCCCTTGCCCCTCCCCACCCCCCCCTATGTGCGGCCCCCTTCCCCCCACTGACGCCGAGGTTGGTAATTGTGACGACAGTCCGAGGTCTCCCCCGTCGATGGCATGACGCGGGCCGCTTGACCTCTGTGAAGGTCACGGATCACGGCGGCGTCTGATAGCAGCCCAGGGTGAGGGGGGGGGGACCCATATGGTGTGTTTGTCTATTGGTGAAGCATAAAAAAAACAGATATACGTTGAATGGTTTTGAGTTTCGTCACACGCGCAGCCACACACACCCTGTGGTGTCAGCCACACACACAGCCACACACACACACACAGCCACACACACACACACAGCCACACACACAGCCACATACACAGCCACACACACAGCCACACACACAGCCACACACACAGCCAGCCACACACACACACACAGCCACACACACAGCCACACACACAGACAAATACACAGCCACACACACAGCCACACACACAGCCACACACACAGCCACACACACACACTCAGCCACACACACAGCCACACACACAGCCAAATACACAGCCACACACACACACAGCCACACACACATACACGCACAGCGATACACAGCCACACACGCAGCCACACACACAGCCACGCACAGCCACACGCACAGCCATACACAGCCAGACACACACACATAGCCATACACAGCCACACACACAGCCACACAGCCACACACACAACCATACCCAGCCACACACACAGCCACACACACAGCCACACACACAGCCACACACACAGCCACACACACAGCCACACACAGCCATACACAGCCACACACAGCCACACACAGCCACACACACAGCCATACACACAGCCACACACACAGCCACACACACAGCCACACACAGCCATACACAGCCACACACACAGCCACACACACAGCCACACACACAGCCATACACACAGCCACACACACAGCCACACACACACAGCCACACACACAGCCACACACAGCCACACACACAGCCACACACACAGCCACACACACAGCCACACACACAGCCGCACACAGCCACACGTGTGGACTATCCCACTACGCTATGGGAACCACTACCGTCATAAATAGTCGTCTATGTGGGAATAAGTTTGCCATACATAACGGTCGATATGGGAAACAATATTCCCATAACGGTCGATATGGGAACCAATATTGCCACAATAAGTCGATTCTAGTGGAAGCAACCGTGTCCAAATAAACCGGTTCCATCGGAATTAGTCTGCAAAAGAACGCTAAGTAACCACATTCTAGAAAAGGTTATAAACGAATGCAAAGTGTCTGGACGGTGTCTTCTCTGTAGTAGGAGTTAAGTCGGGATGTGTGTGTGTGTGTGGGGGGTGGGGGTCCGTGTAGTGTATCCTAGGAAAGGTGGTGGAGGTTTATCCGGGAAAGCAAACAAGGTCGTGTAATGGTAATAACATTGGGATTAAAATAGCTGGAGTCTGCTAAATACGGCCGTCTGCATGGTCTGGCCACGTTTCTAAGGCCGCTTGCTGACTTGTGTCACTGGCTATCGACTCAGTGCTTTCCTCGCGTCCTGCTCAAGGTGCGCAGCTATAGATAGAGAGGGAACGGCCGGCCACCTAGAGACAGGCTACAGATAGAGAGGGAACGGCCGGCCACCTAGAGACAGGCTACAGATAGAGAGGGAACGGCCGGCCACCTAGAGACAGGCTACAGATAGAGAGGGAACGGCCGGCCACCTAGAGACAGGCTACAGATAGAGAGGGAACGGCCGGCCACCTAGAGACAGGCTACAGATAGAGAGAGAACGGCCGGCCACCTAGAGACAGGCTACAGATAGAGAGGGAACGGCCGGTCACCTAGAGATAGGCTACAGATAGAGAGGGAACGGCCGGCCACATAGAGATAGGCTACAGATAGCGAGGGAGCGGCCGGCCACCTAGAGACAGGCTACAGATAGAGAGGGAACAGCCGGCCACCTAGAGATAGGCTACAGATAGAGAGGGAACGGCCGGCCACCTAGAGATAGGCTACAGATAGAGAGGGAACGGCCGGCCACCTAGAGATAGGCTACAGATAGCGAGGGAGCGGCCGGCCACCTAGAGACAGGCTACAGATAGAGAGGGAACAGCCGGCCACCTAGAGATAGGCTACAGATAGAGAGGGAACGGCCGGCCACCTAGAGATAGGCTACAGATAGCGAGGGAGCGGCCGGCCACCTAGAGACAGGCTACAGATAGAGAGGGAGCGGCCGGCCACCTAAAGACAGGCTACAGATAGAGAGGGAACGGCCGGCCACCTAGAGATAGGCTACAGATAGAGAGGGAACGGCCGGCCACCTAGAGACAGGCTACAGATAGAGAGGGAGCGACCGGCCACCTAGAGATAGGCTACAGATAGAGAGGGAGCGGCCGGCCACCTAGAAACAGACTACAGATAGAGAGGGAACGGCCGGCCACCTAGAGATAGGCTACAGATAGGCTACAGACAGAGAGGGAACGGTCGGCCACCTAGAGACAGGGGAACGGCCGGCCACCTAGAGACAGGCTACAGATAGAGAGGGAACGGTCGGCCACCTAGAGACAGGGGAACGGCCGGCCACCTAGAGACAGGCTACAGATAGAGAGGGAACGGTCGGCCACCTAGAGACAGGGGAACGGCCGGCCACCTAGAGACAGGCTACAGATAGAGAGGGAACGGTCGGCCACCTAGAGACAGGCTACAGATAGAGGGGGAACGGCCGGCCACCTAGAGACAGGCTTCAGATATAGAGGGAACGGCCGGCCACCTAGAGACAGGCTACAGATAGAGAGGGAACGGCCGGCCACCTAGAGACAGGCTACAGATAGAGAGGGAACGGCCGGCCACCTAGAGACAGGCTACAGATAGAGATCGAACGGCCGGCCACCTAGAGACAGGCTACAGATAGAGAGGGAACGGTCGGCCACCTAGAGAGAGGCTACAGATAGAGAAGGAACGGCCGGCCACCTAGAGACAGGCTACAGATAGAGAGGGAACGGCCGGCCACCTAGACACAGGCTACAGATTAAAGAGGGAACGGCCAGCCACCTAGAGACAGGCTACAGATAGAGAGGGAACCGTCGGCCACCTAGAGACAGGCTACAGATAGAGAGGGAACGGCCGGCCACCTAGAAACAGACTACAGATAGAGAGGGAACGGCCGGCCACCTAGAGACAGGCTACAGATAGAGAGGGAACGGCCGGCCACCTAGACACGGGCTACAGATAGAGAGGGAACGGCCGGCCACTTAGAGACAGGCTACAGATAGAGAGGGAACGGCCGGCCACCTAGAGATAGGCTACAGATAGAGAGGAAACGGTCGGCCACCTAGAGACAGGCTACAGATAGAGAGCAAACGGCCGGCCACCTAGAGACATGCTACAGATAGAGAGGGAACGGTCGGCCACCTAGAGATAGGCTACAGATAGAGAGGGAACGGTCGACCACCTAGAGACAGGCTACAGATAGAGAGGGAACGGCCGGCCACCTAGAGACATGCTACAGATAGAGAGGGAACGGCCGGCCACCTAGAGACATGCTACAGATAGAGAGGGAACGGCCGGCCACCTAGAGACAGGTTACAGATAGAGAGGGAACGGCCGGCCACCTAGAGACAGGCTACAGATAGAGAGGAAACGGCCGGCCACCTAGAGACAGGCTATAGATAGATAGGGAACGGTCGGCCACCTAGAGACAGGCTACAGATAGAGAGGGAACAGTCGACAAACCTAGAGACAGGCTACAGATAGAGAGGGAACGAGATGCCACCTAGAGACAGGCTGGATATTTCCCCGTTATCTCACCCCTACACCTGGTGTATCTATCTCCCCGTTATCTCACCCCTGCACCTGGTGTATCTATCTCCCCGTTATCTCACTACACCTGGTGTATCTATCTCCCCGTTATCTCACCCCTACACCTGGTGTATCTATCTCCCCGTTATCTCACTACACCTGGTGTATCTATCTCCCCGTTATCTCACCCCTACACCTGGTGTATCTATCTCCCAGTTATCTCACCCCTACACCTGGTGTATCTATCTCCCCGTTATCTCACCCCTACACCTGGTGTATCTATCTCCCCGTTATCTCACTCCTACACCTGGTGTATCTATCTCCCCGTTATCTCACCCCTACACCTGGTGTATCTATCTCCCCGTTATCTCACGCCTACACCTGGTGTATCTATCTCCCCGTTATCTCACCCCTACACCTGGTGTATCTATCTCCCCGTTATCTCACCCCTACTCCTGGTATATCTATCATCCCGTTATCTCACTACATCTGGTGTTTCTATCTCGTTATCTCACCGCTACACCTGGTATATCTATCTCCCCGTTATCTCACCCCTCACCTGGTGTTTCAATCTTCCCGTTATCTCACCCCTACACCTGGTGTATCTATCTCCCTGTTATCTCACCCCTACACCTGGTGTATCTATCTCCCCGTTATCTCACCCCTACACCTGGTGTATCTATCTCCCTGTTATCTCACCCTTACACCTGGTGTATCTATCTCCCCGTTATCTCACCCCTACACCTGGTATATCTATCTCCCCGTTATCTCACCCCTACACCTGGTGTATCTATCTCCCTGTTATCTCACCCCTACACTTGGTGTATCTATCTCCCCGTTATCTCACCCCTACACCTGGTGTATCTCTCTCCCCGTTATCTCACCCCTACACTTGGTGTATCTATCTCCCCGTTATCTCACCCCTACACCTGGTGTATCTATCTCCCCGTTATCTCACCCCTACACCTATTGTATCTATCTCCCCATTATCTCACCCCTACACCTGGTGTATCTATCTCCCCGTTATCTCACCCCTACACCTATTGTATCTATCTCCCCATTATCTCACCCCTACACCTGGTGTATCTATCTCCCCGTTATCTCACCCCTACACCTGGTGTATCTATCTCCTCGTTATCTCACCCCTACACCTGGTATATCTATCTCCCCGTTATCTCACCCCTACACCTGGTGTATCTATCTCCCCGTTATCTCCCCCCTACACCCGGTGTATCTATCTCCCCGTTATCTCACTACACCTGGTGTATCTATCTCCCCGTTATCTTACACCTACACCTGGTGTATCTATCTCCCCGTTATCTCACCCCTACACCTGGTATATCTATCTCCCCGTTATCTCACCCCTACACCTGGTGTATCTATCTCCCCGTTATCTCACCTCTACACCTGGTGTATCTATCTCCCCGTTATCTCACCCTTACACCTGGTGTATCTATCTCCCCGTTATCTCACCCCTACACCTGGTGTATCTATCTTCCCGTTATCTCACCCCTACACCTGGTGTGTCTTCCCGTTATTTTACTCGAAATCGATATCCGTCTTTGGTTTTCTTCCAGCACCGGTCACCAGTCGAGCAGGCGTGAACGCTTCGCACTCGCAATCTCCCGCGCTTTTTCCGCCAGCAGACGACACTCCGACCCCGGCAGACGACACCCCGGCTGTGTCTGGTGCGGGTGCGTCCCCCGCGTCCCCCACGCACGCCGAGTGTTCAGGGCGTGGTGACAGCGGTGACAGCAGCGGCCCTGCTCACCCCATGACCTCTGAGGCCCCCCCGACCAGGACCCTAGTTAGTCAGCAAGAGAAGGAGGCAAAAGGCAGGGTGGAAGGTATTAGCAACCCCGCCGGTACTCTGACCGCTAATACCGTCTCGCCAGTAACCGACGTCGTCCAACAAGGACAAGAGGAGCGACCCCTAGCCGTGGCCATGGCAACTGTGATGATGCCGACGCCGGGCGCCTGTAAGCTGGAGCGCATGCCCAGTGGAGCGGACATCATGATTGGGCTAGAGACGGACTCCGGTGAGCAAGCGCTCGTGGAGATAGACGAATCGGACGACGGCCTGACCATGACCGCCAAACCAGGTACTGTGGAACCATACCAGGTACTGTAGAACCATACCAGGTACGGTAGAACCATACCAGGTACTGTAAAACCATACCAGACACTGTACAACCATACCAGATACTGTAGAACCATACCAGGTACTGTAGTACCATACCAGGTACTGTAGTACCATACCAGGTACTGTAAAACCACACCAGACACTGTACAACCATACCAGATACTGTAGAACCATACCAGGTACTGTAGTACCATAACAGGTACTGTAGAGCCAGATACTGTACAACCATACCAGGTACTGTAGAACCATACCAGGTACTGTAGAACCATACCACCGTAGAACCATACCAGGTACTGTAAAACCGTACCACCGTAGAACCTTACCAGGTACGGTAGAACCATACCAGGTACTGTAAAACCGTACCACCGTAGAACCATACCAGGTACTGTAGAACCATACCAGGTACTGTAAAACCATACCAGAAACTGTACAACCATACCAGATACTGTAGAACCATACCAGGTACTGTAGTACCATACCAGGTACTGTAGAGCCAGATACTGTACAACCATACCAGGTACTGTAGAGCCAGGCACTGTAGAACCACACCAGGTACTGTAGAGCCAAGTACTGTAGAACCATACCAGGTACTGTAGAACCATACCAGATACAGTAGAACCATACCAGACACTGTAGAATCATACCATACCAGGTAGTTGTAGAACCATACCAGGCACTGTAGAGCCAGGTACTGTAGAACCATATCGGGTACTGTAGAACCATACCAGATACAGTAGAACCATACCAGACACTGTAGAATCATACCATACCAGGTAGTTGTAGAACCATACCAGGTACTGTAGAACCAGGTACTGTAGAACCATACCGGTACTGTAGAACCATACCAGGTAATGTAGAACCAGGTACTGTAGAACCATACCCGGTACTGTAGAACGATACCAGGTACTGTAGAGTCAGATAATGTACAACCATACCAGGTACTGTAAAACCACATCAGGTACTGTAGAACTATACCAGGTACTGTAGAACCATACCAGACAATGTACATGCATACCAGGTATTGTAGAACCATATCAGGGACTGTAGAACCATACCATACATTGTAAAGCCATACCAGGTACTGTAGAATCATACCAGGTGCTATAGAACCATACCAGGTACTGTAGAATCATACCGTAGAAATATACCAGGTACTGTACAATCATACCAGGTGCTATAGAACCATACCAGGTACTGTAGAACCATACCAGGTACTTAAGAACCATACCAGGTACTGCAGAATCATACCAGCTGCTATAGAACCACACCAGGTACTGAACAACCATACCATGTACTGGAGAGCCAGGTACACTACAACCATACCAGGTACTATAGAACCATACCATGTACCATACCAGGTACCGTCGAATCCTACCAGGTACTGTAGAATCATACCAGGTACTGTAGAATCATGCCAGGTACTATAGAACCATACCAGGTACTGTAGAATCATACCGTAGAATCATGGCAGGTAGTGTAGAATCATACCGTAGAATCATACCAGGTACTGTTTTTTTTTGTATAAACTTTATTTATTTTGCGAGGTTTTCAACAGCGAATACACATGTGAATGATTACCTCAAATACGATATAAAACAGTTGTGAACTAAACGGATCAAAAATTCAAATTAATAACTATAACATAAGACACAAGTGAGAAAGGTCAACAAATGGTTGTACAGAACATGGTACATAACGACTAAAGCATAGGCCAAAAACACAGGGCATGAATAAATGACCACAATATGACGAACATATAATTTAAACAACCCATACTTCACTCTCTTATTGTTGAGATATATCTGTTATTTACATAAATCGTTTCGAGTCTGCAATATACCGGAAGAGGGATAAAAACACTGAGGAATTTTCTTCAGTGGAGAGTAAATTAGACCCGTGTAATAGGACATCACAAAGGATATTCAGCTCACATTTTGTAATAGGGTGAATGTTAAAATGATACGCTGCTAGAAATGCTACATCATTTAATAAGCGATCTCGAGGTTCCGAGAAGGCTGAACACTGCAGTAAGAAATGAACATTGTCCTCGGATGGAGATAAGCAGTACTGACGGATGTTATTGTGGATGAGCCCATAGTTATACCTGTGAGCGTTCAGTCCACTCAGACCCATACGCATTCTACCCTGATGGACGGCTTCAATATCTGAGTACATATCATGAAGGTCGTTGCGACAATAAAAGAAGTCACTTTTGTAATTTAGCGTGAAGGAAGCAATGGACGGAGAATCCTTTATAATACCAGGCAATCCATTCCAGTGACGTGTTGTTCGCCACAGAAAGTTGTTAATTGAGTATGTTTTCTTTAGACACGGGAGTAATAGATCATTCCTATTTCTGAGTGGATACCGCGATACATTAGAGACTGGCGGAGGCACAAGGGATCTAAGATATTGTGGGGCAGGCCCGTTAACCATTTTATGCAATACACATGCGCTAAAATATTCTCTTCTTGAGCAGAGGGTCTGGGCACCGGCTTCCAGCAATAATCTGGTATGAGAGGTAGAGAAGTAGGCACGCGTCACACTGAGTAAAGATTGGCGCTGAATTTGTTCTAGTTTATTAGACTGACTCATGGTAAGATTTTCGTGAAATACAGGAGTGGCATACTCGAGTAAGGGTCTAATGTGTGTATTATACATAATTAATTTCGTACGTCGATTAATGGCTTTTGGCATACGTTTCAACATATTTACGGGCATCGACGACTTTACAATCATACTCTTTACATGTGAATCCCAGTTCGTAGTATCTGTGAGAGTAACGCCCAGATGACAATGCGTGTAAACCCTTTGAATTGGCGACGAACCAAGTAACAATAGCATGTCGTCTGTTTTTTTTACTAAATATCATGTAAACACTTTTACTTGGATTAAAATTTACTCTCCACTGTGCTGCACAGTTTGATATCTTACGTAAATCTCATGGCTGACGCGTCATAATTCTTGTCGAGTACAAGGAACCGAGAAGTATCATCAGCGTACAGGTAGATTCCACATTCCAGACCTTCCACAAGATCATTAACATTAATAATAAACAAAAGTGGGCCTAATATAGAGCCTTGTGGGACCCTGGCATTAATATCTTTCCAGTCAGACGATACGCCTTCCATGACAACTCGCTGGGTACGTCCACTCAAGTAACTGCGGAACCATTGTAATAAGTCGCCTGAAATCCCCAAGTATTCTAGTTTAAAAAGAAGACCTTCATGAAAAACTCTGTCAAAAGCTTTCGAAACATCTAAGAAGACCATAACGCACTCCTGATTTTGTTCTAAGGAAGTGTAAATTTTGTGAACTAGATAGATCAGTTGATTACACGTTGAGTCGTTTCTCTTGAAGCCCGAGTTCCTCCAAGTCAACAAGTTCTTTTGGGCCAAAAAGTTGTATAACTCATCACTTATAATACGTTCCATTACCTTCCCTACACAGGACAAAACTATGGGTCAATAGTTTTCCTTTAGACTTCTTAGAATTCTTTTTAAACACAGGAGTGACATTAGCTTTCTTCCAACACATAGGAAAGATATGAGAACCAACGCTGGCATTAAATATATTTTATAAGAGTTGAGCCAGGATAGCTGAT
Source organism: Arenicola marina (assembly GCA_964019135.1). Taxonomy (NCBI): domain Eukaryota; kingdom Metazoa; phylum Annelida; class Polychaeta; family Arenicolidae; genus Arenicola; species Arenicola marina. The sequence goes on along the minus strand of OZ025252.1, from coordinate 49,175,713 downwards.
ATTTCCTTTAACAATCGATTACTGACACCATCACAACCGTTGGATTTGTTTACATTCAGTCCTTTAAGTACAGCGTTAACCTTCGCGGGGGTGAAATAGATCGTACTGAGTCTGGCGGTGGTTCTAAATTGAAGTGGGGGTGAAATAGACCGTACTGAGTCTGGCGGTGGTTCTAAACTGAAGTGGGGGCAGAGCAAAGCCGCTCTCAAGTGGTGGTAACGTGGAGTTAGCCGCGAAAAACTCATTAAATATGTTACCTTTTGACAAAGGATCCGTGAAGCTTGTATCGTTATCGATAATGGCTGGGATACCGAAACTCTTTTTGCCAAGGAAAAACTGTTTGCTGAGCTTGAAAAATTCCTTAGACGCCGTGGCAGAGTTTTGCAACCGACTAGCCATTTTGGAGTAATGCATTTCTTTAGCCATGTCAATTGCAATATGAGCTTCTCGGCGGGCAGCGAGGTAACGGTTATATAACTGCTGATCAGTGCGACGCTTAGCATAGCGTTTATAAATACGATCCCTTATTATTAACAGCCGTTTAATATTAACAGTCATCCAAGGTTTATCACATGGCTTTACTTTTATAACATTACTAGGAATATACGTGTCAACAGACTCCTGTATTATATCATACCATCGCGCTACACCGCAATCGATATTGTTAAATAACTCGGTCCTGGATGGCCACGGAGCACGCGACAGATATTCTCGCATAGCAATATAGTCAGCCTGATCGTAATTATAAATCTTTCTGCATATAGTGGGACCGCGCGGTTTCATGTTTCTAAAGTGACAATGGATAGTGTGATGGTCCAAACTACAGATAGGAGGGGACACTCCACTTTTAGTGATACAGGAAGGGCTGTCTGTTATTACCAGATCCAAAAGCGATATACTGGTTGCTGTAACTCTAGTAGGTTCCGTGATTAATTGGGATAGGTTGTTGCCGTTAACAAAGTCAACCAAACGATATTTCAAGTCGCTGTCGTCGTGAGAACCCTCCACTAAGGAACCAACCAACCAGGTACTGTTGAATCATACCAGGTTCTATAGAACCATACCAGGTAATGTAGAATCATACCAGGTGCTATAGAACCTTCCTAGATACTGTAGAATCATACCACATAGTGTAGCACCATACCAGACACTGTACAGCCATACCAGGTACTATAGAGCCAGGTACTGTAGAACCATATCAAGTACTGTTGAACCATACCATGTACTGTACAACCATACCATACCAGGTACTGTATGACCATGTCAGATACTGTACAACCATACCATATTCTGTACAACCATACCAGATACCATACCATATTCTGTACAACCATATCAGATACCATACCATATTCTGTACAACCATACCAGATACTGTAGAACCATACCTGGTACTGGAGAGTCATACCAGGTAATGTAGAATCATACCGTAGAATCATACTACTAAGTAGATACTGTTGTCATACCAGGCGGCCCAGGGGGAACACACAGATTGCCTGTCCATTGCCCCCCCCCCCTCACGCCCCCGGCCGGCCCTGGGGGAACACCCAGATTCCCTGCCCAGTGCCCCCCCCCCGCCCCGCCCCCGGGCGGCCCAGGGGGTATTACAGATGCCCTGTCCATTGCCCCCACGCCCCCGGGCGGCCCAGTGGGAACACACAGATTCCCTGCCCATTGCCCCCCCCCCACCCCCCGGGCGGCCCAGGGGGAACACCCAGATTCCCTGTCCATTGCCCCCACCGCCCCCGGGCGGCCCAGTGGGAACACCCAGATTCACTGCCCATTGCCCCCCCCCTCCCCCCCCCCACCCCCGGGCGGCCCAGGGGGAACACCCAGATTCCCTGTCCATTGCCCCCCCGCCCCCGGGCGGCCCAGTGGGAACACACAGATTCCCTGCACACTGCCCCGCCCCCTCCCGCCCCCGGGCGGCCCAGGGGGAACACTAAGATTCCCTGTCCATTGCCCCCCCCACCCCCCGGGCGGCCCAGGGGTAACACCCAGATTCCCTGCCCAGTGACCCCCCCCCTCCCCCCCCCCGCCCCGCCCCCGGGCGGCCCAGGGGCTATTACAGATGCCCTATCCATTGCCCCCACGCCCCCGGGCGGCCCAGTGGGAACACCCAGATTCCCTGCCCATTGGCCCCCCCCCACCCCCCGGGCGGCCCAGTGGAAACACCCAGATTTCCTGCCCATTGCCCCCCCCCCCCACCCCCCGGGCGGCCCAGGGGGAACACCCAGATTCCCTGTCCATTGCCCCCGCGCCCCCG
>OZ025252.1:49111369-49173247 GCA_964019135.1 Arenicola marina | reverse complement strand
GCACCGTCCCGTGTTGTGACCGCTGTCTGTCCTGGTCTCTCCAGTCTTTAACTATTACTTAGTCCACTTGAAGTCTCCGGCACCGTCCCGTGTTGTGACCGCCGTCTGTCCTGGTCTCTCCAGTCTCTAACTATTACTTAGTCCACTTGAAGTCTCCGGCACCGTCCCGTGTTGTGACCGCCGTCTGTCCTGGTCTCTCCAGTCTCTAACTATTACTTAGTCCACTTGAAGTCTCCAGCACCGTCCCGTGTTGTGACCGCTGTCTGTCCTGGTCTCTCCAGTCTTTAACTATTACTTAGTCCACTTGAAGTCTCCGGCACCGTCCCGTGTTGTGACCGCTGTCTGTCCTGGTCTCTCCAGTCTTTAACTATTACTTAGTCCACTTGAAGTCTCCGGCACCGTCCCGTGTTGTGACCGCTGTCTGTCCTGGTCTCTCCAGTCTCTAACTATTACTTAGTCCACTTGAAGTCTCCAGCTCCGTCCCGTGTTGTGACCGCTGTCTGTCCTGGTCTCTCCAGTCTCTAACTATTACTTACTCCACTTGAAGTCTCCAGCACCGTCCCGTGTTGTGACCGCCGTCTGTCCTGGTCTCTCCAGTCGCTAACTATTACTTAGTCCACTTGAAGTCTCCAGCACCGTCCCGTGTTGTGACCGCCGTCTGTCCTGGTCTCTCCAGTCTCTAACTATTACTTAGTCCACTTGAAGTCTCCAGCACCGTCCCGTGTTGTGACCGCCGTCTGTCCTGGTCTCTCCAGTCTCTAACTATTACTTAGTCCACTTGAAGTCTCCAGCACCGTCCTGTGTTGTGACCGCTGTCTGTCCTGGTCTCTCCAGTCTCTAACTATTACTTAGTCCACTTGAAGTCTCCAGCACCGTCCCGTGTTGTGACCGCTGTCTGTCCTGGTCTCTCCAGTCTCTAACTATTACTTAGTCCACTTGAAGTCTCCAGCACCGTCCCGTGTTGTGACCGCCGTCTGTCCTGGTCTCTCCAGTCTCTAACTATTACTTAGTCCACTTGAAGTCTCCGGCACCGTCCCGTGTTGTGACCGCTGTCTGTCCTGGTCTCTCCAGTCTTTAACTATTACTTAGTCCACTTGAAGTCTCCGGCACCGTCCCGTGTTGTGACCGCCGTCTGTCCTGGTCTCTCCAGTCTCTAACTATTACTTAGTCCACTTGAAGTCTCCAGTACCGTCCCGTGCTGTGACCGCTGTCTGTCCTGGTCTCTCCAGTCTTTAACTATTACTTAGTCCACTTGAAGTCTCCAGCACCGTCCCGTGTTGTGACCGCCGTCTGTCCTGGTCTCTCCAGTCTTTAACTATTACTTAGTCCACTTGAAGTCTCCAGCACCGTCCCGTGTTGTGACCACCGTCTGTCCTGGTCTCTCCAGTCTCTAACTATTACTTAGTCCACTTGAAGTCTCCAGCACCGTCCCGTGTTGTGACCGCTGTCTGTCCTGGTCTCTCCAGTCTTTAACTATTACTTAGTCCACTTGAAGTCTCCGGCACCGTCCCGTGTTGTGACCGCTGTCTGTCCTGGTCTCTCCAGTCTCTAACTATTACTTAGTCCACTTGAAGTCTCCAGCACCGTCCCGTGTTGTGACCGCTGTCTGTCCTGGTCTCTCCAGTCGCTAACTATTACTTAGTCCACTTGAATTCTCCAGCACCGTCCCGTGTTGTGACCGCTGTCTGTCCTGGTCTCTCCAGTCTCTAACTATTACTTAGTCCACTTGAAGTCTCCAGCACCGTCCCGTGTTGTGACCGCCGTCTGTCCTGGTCTCTCCAGTCTCTAACTATTACTTAGTCCACTTGAAGTCTCCGGCACCGTCCCGTGTTGTGACCGCTGTCTGTCCTGGTCTCTCCAGTCTTTAACTATTACTTAGTCCACTTGAAGTCTCCGGCACCGTCCCGTGTTGTGACCGCCGTCTGTTCCCCCTATCTCTCCAGTCTCTAACTATTACTTAGTCCACTTGAAGTCTCCAGCACCGTCCCGTGTTGTGACCGCTGTCTGTCCTGGTCTCTCCAGTCTTTAACTATTACTTAGTCCACTTGAAGTCTCCGGCACCGTCCCGTGTCGTGACCGCCGTCTGTCCTGGTCTCTCCAGTCTCTAACTATTACTTAGTCCACTTGAAGTCTCCAGCACCGTCCCGTGTTGTGACCGCTGTCTGTCCTGGTCTCTCCAGTCTTTAACTATTACTTAGTCCACTTGAAGTCTCCGGCACCGTCCCGTGTTGTGACCGCTGTCTGTCCTGGTCTCTCCAGTCTCTAACTATTACTTAGTCCACTTGAAGTCTCCAGCACCGTCCCGTGTTGTGACCGCCGTCTGTCCTGGTCTCTCCAGTCGCTAACTATTACTTAGTCCACTTGAAGTCTCCAGCACCGTCCCGTGTTGTGACCGCCGTCTGTCCTGGTCTCTCCAGTCTCTAACTATTACTTAGTCCACTTGAAGTCTCCAGCACCGTCCCGTGTTGTGACCGCCGTCTGTCCTGGTCTCTCCAGTCTCTAACTATTACTTAGTCCACTTGAAGTCTCCAGCACCGTCCCGTGTTGTGACCGCTGTCTGTCCTGGTCTCTCCAGTCTCTAACTATTACTTAGTCCACTTGAAGTCTCCAGCACCGTCCCGTGTTGTGACCGTTGTCTGTCCTGGTCTCTCCAGTCTCTAACTATTACTTAGTCCACTTGAAGTCTCCAGCACCGTCCCGTGTTGTGACCGCTGTCTGTCCTGGTCTCTCCAGTCTCTAACTATTACTTAGTCCACTTGAAGTCTCCAGCACCGTCCCGTGTTGTGACCGCCGTCTGTCCTGGTCTCTCCAGTCTCTAACTATTACTTAGTCCACTTGAAGTCTCCAGCACCGTCCCGTGTTGTGACCGCTGTCTGTCCTGGTCTCTCCAGTCTCTAACTATTACTTAGTCCACTTGAAGTCTCCAGCACCGTCCCGTGTTGTGACCGCTGTCTGTCCTGGTCTCTCCAGTCTCTAACTATTACTTAGTCCACTTGAAGTCTCCAGCACCGTCCCGTGTTGTGACCGTCGTCTGTCCTGGTCTCTCCAGTCTCTAACTATTACTTAGTCCACTTGAAGTCTCCGGCACCGTCCCGTTTTGTGACCGCTGTCTGTCCTGGTCTCTCCAGTCTTTAACTATTACTTAGTCCACTTGAAGTCTCCGGCACCGTCCCGTGTTGTGACCGCCGTCTGTCCTGGTCTCTCCAGTCTCTAACTATTACTTAGTCCACTTGAAGTCTCCAGCACCGTCCCGTGTTGTGACCGCTGTCTGTCCTGGTCTCTCCAGTCTTTAACTATTACTAAGTCCACTTGAGGTCTCCGGCACCGTCCCGTGTTGTGACCGCTGTCTGTCCTGGTCTCTCCAGTCTCTAACTATTACTTAGTCCACTTGAAGTCTCCAGCACCGTCCCGTGTTGTGACCGCTGTCTGTCCTGGTCTCTCCAGTCTCTAACTATTACTTACTCCACTTGAAGTCTCCAGCACCGTCCCGTGTTGTGACCGCCGTCTGTCCTGGTCTCTCCAGTCTCTAACTATTACTTAGTCCACTTGAAGTCTCCAGCACCGTCCCGTGTTGTGACCGCCGTCTGTCCTGGTCTCTCCAGTCTCTAACTATTACTTAGTCCACTTGAAGTCTCCAGCACCGTCCCGTGTTGTGACCGCTGTCTGTCCTGGTCTCTCCAGTCTCTAACTATTACTTAGTCCACTTGAAGTCTCCAGCACCGTCCCGTGTTGTGACCGCTGTCTGTCCTGGTCTCTCCAGTCTCTAACTATTACTTAGTCCACTTGAAGTCTCCAGCACCGTCCCGTGTTGTGACCGCCGTCTGTCCTGGTCTCTCCAGTCTCTAACTATTACTTAGTCCACTTGAAGTCTCCAGCACCGTCCCGTGTTGTGACCGCTGTCTGTCCTGGTCTCTCCAGTCTCTAACTATTACTTAGTCCACTTGAAGTCTCCAGCACCGTCCCGTGTTGTGACCGCCGTCTGTCCTGGTCCCTCCAGTCTCTAACTATTACTTAGTCCACTTGAAGTCTCCGGCACCGTCCCGTGTTGTGACCGCTGTCTGTCCTGGTCTCTCCAGTCTTTAACTATTACTTAGTCCACTTGAAGTCTCCGGCACCGTCCCGTGTTGTGACCGCCGTCTGTCCTGGTCTCTCCAGTCTCTAACTATTACTTAGTCCACTTGAAGTCTCCAGCACCGTCCCGTGTTGTGACCGCTGTCTGTCCTGGTCTCTCCAGTCTTTAACTATTACTTAGTCCACTTGAAGTCTCCGGCACCGTCCCGTGTTGTGACCGCTGTCTGTCCTGGTCTCTCCAGTCTCTAACTATTACTTAGTCCACTTGAAGTCTCCAGCACCGTCCCGTGTTGTGACCGCTGTCTGTCCTGGTCTCTCCAGTCTCTAACTATTACTTACTCCACTTGAAGTCTCCAGCACCGTCCCGTGTTGTGACCGCCGTCTGTCCTGGTCTCGCCAGTCGCTAACTATTACTTAGTCCACTTGAAGTCTCCAGCACCGTCCCGTGTTGTGACCGCCGTCTGTCCTGGTCTCTCCAGTCTCTAACTATTACTTAGTCCACTTGAAGTCTCCGGCACCGTCCCGTGTTGTGACCGCTGTCTGTCCTGGTCTCTCCAGTCTTTAACTATTACTTAGTCCACTTGAAGTCTCCGGCACCGTCCCGTGTTGTGACCGCCGTCTGTTCCCCCTATCTCTCCAGTCTCTAACTATTACTTAGTCCACTTGAAGTCTCCAGCACCGTCCCGTGTTGTGACCGCTGTCTGTCCTGGTCTCTCCAGTCTTTAACTATTACTTAGTCCACTTGAAGTCTCCGGCACCGTCCCGTGTTGTGACCGCCGTCTGTCCTGGTCTCTCCAGTCTCTAACTATTACTTAGTCCACTTGAAGTCTCCAGCACCGTCCCGTGTTGTGACCGCTGTCTGTCCTGGTCTCTCCAGTCTTTAACTATTACTTAGTCCACTTGAAGTCTCCGGCAACGTCCCGTGTTGTGACCGCTGTCTGTCCTGGTCTCTCCAGTCTCTAACTATTACTTAGTCCACTTGAAGTCTCCAGCACCGTCCCGTGTTGTGACCGCTGTCTGTCCTGGTCTCTCCAGTCTCTAACTATTACTTACTCCACTTGAAGTCTCCAGCACCGTCCCGTGTTGTGACCGCCGTCTGTCCTGGTCTCTCCAGTCGCTAACTATTACTTAGTCCACTTGAAGTCTCCAGCACCGTCCCGTGTTGTGACCGCCGTCTGTCCTGGTCTCTCCAGTCTCTAACTATTACTTAGTCCACTTGAAGTCTCCAGCACCGTCCCGTGTTGTGACCGCTGTCTGTCCTGGTCTCTCCAGTCTCTAACTATTACTTACTCCACTTGAAGTCTCCAGCACCGTCCCGTGTTGTGACCGCCGTCTGTCCTGGTCTCTCCAGTCGCTAACTATTACTTAGTCCACTTGAAGTCTCCAGCACCGTCCCGTGTTGTGACCGCCGTCTGTCCTGGTCTCTCCAGTCTCTAACTATTACTTAGTCCACTTGAAGTCTCCAGCACCGTCCCGTGTTATGACCGCTGTCTGTCCTGGTCTCTCCAGTCTCTAACTATTACTTAGTCCACTTGAAGTCTCCAGCACCGTCCCGTGTTGTGACCGCCGTCTGTCCTGGTCTCTCCAGTCTCTAACTATTACTTAGTCCACTTGAAGTCTCCAGCACCGTCCCGTGTTGTGACCGCTGTCTGTCCTGGTCTCTCCAGTCTCTAACTATTACTTAGTCCACTTGAAGTCTCCAGCACCGTCCCGTGTTGTGACCGTTGTCTGTCCTGGTCTCTCCAGTCTCTAACTATTACTTAGTCCACTTGAAGTCTCCAGCACCGTCCCGTGTTGTGACCGCTGTCTGTCCTGGTCTCTCCAGTCTCTAACTATTACTTAGTCCACTTGAAGTCTCCAGCACCGTCCCGTGTTGTGACCGCCGTCTGTCCTGGTCTCTCCAGTCTCTAACTATTACTTAGTCCACTTGAAGTCTCCAACACCGTCCCGTGTTGTGACCGCTGTCTGTCCTGGTCTCTCCAGTCTCTAACTATTACTTAGTCCACTTGAAGTCTCCAGCACCGTCCCGTGTTGTGACCGCCGTCTGTCCTGGTCTCTCCAGTCTCTAACTATTACTTAGTCCACTTGAAGTCTCCAGCACCGTCCCGTGTTGTGACCGCTGTCTGTCCTGGTCTCTCCAGTCTCTAACTATTACTTAGTCCACTTGAAGTCTCCAGCACCGTCCCGTGTTGTGACCGCTGTCTGTCCTGGTCTCTCCAGTCTCTAACTATTACTTAGTCCACTTGAAGTCTCCAGCACCGTCCCGTGTTGTGACCGTCGTCTGTCCTGGTCTCTCCAGTCTCTAACTATTACTTAGTCCACTTGAAGTCTCCGGCACCGTCCCGTGTTGTGACCGCTGTCTGTCCTGGTCTCTCCAGTCTTTAACTATTACTTAGTCCACTTGAAGTCTCCGGCACCGTCCCGTGTTGTGACCGCCGTCTGTCCTGGTCTCTCCAGTCTCTAACTATTACTTAGTCCACTTGAAGTCTCCAGCACCGTCCCGTGTTGTGACCGCTGTCTGTCCTGGTCTCTCCAGTCTTTAACTATTACTAAGTCCACTTGAGGTCTCCGGCACCGTCCCGTGTTGTGACCGCTGTCTGTCCTGGTCTCTCCAGTCTCTAACTATTACTTAGTCCACTTGAAGTCTCCAGCACCGTCCCGTGTTGTGACCGCTGTCTGTCCTGGTCTCTCCAGTCTCTAACTATTACTTACTCCACTTGAAGTCTCCAGCACCGTCCCGTGTTGTGACCGCCGTCTGTCCTGGTCTCTCCAGTCTCTAACTATTACTTAGTCCACTTGAAGTCTCCAGCACCGTCCCGTGTTGTGACCGCCGTCTGTCCTGGTCTCTCCAGTCTCTAACTATTACTTAGTCCACTTGAAGTCTCCAGCACCGTCCCGTGTTGTGACCGCTGTCTGTCCTGGTCTCTCCAGTCTCTAACTATTACTTAGTCCACTTGAAGTCTCCAGCACCGTCCCGTGTTGTGACCGCTGTCTGTCCTGGTCTCTCCAGTCTCTAACTATTACTTAGTCCACTTGAAGTCTCCAGCACCGTCCCGTGTTGTGACCGCCGTCTGTCCTGGTCTCTCCAGTCTCTAACTATTACTTAGTCCACTTGAAGTCTCCAGCACCGTCCCGTGTTGTGACCGCTGTCTGTCCTGGTCTCTCCAGTCTCTAACTATTACTTAGTCCACTTGAAGTCTCCAGCACCGTCCCGTGTTGTGACCGCCGTCTGTCCTGGTCCCTCCAGTCTCTAACTATTACTTAGTCCACTTGAAGTCTCCGGCACCGTCCCGTGTTGTGACCGCTGTCTGTCCTGGTCTCTCCAGTCTTTAACTATTACTTAGTCCACTTGAAGTCTCCGGCACCGTCCCGTGTTGTGACCGCCGTCTGTCCTGGTCTCTCCAGTCTCTAACTATTACTTAGTCCACTTGAAGTCTCCAGCACCGTCCCGTGTTGTGACCGCTGTCTGTCCTGGTCTCTCCAGTCTTTAACTATTACTTAGTCCACTTGAAGTCTCCGGCACCGTCCCGTGTTGTGACCGCCGTCTGTCCTGGTCTCTCCAGTCTCTAACTATTACTTAGTCCACTTGAAGTCTCCAGCACCGTCCCGTGTTGTGACCGCTGTCTGTCCTGGTCTCTCCAGTCTTTAACTATTACTTAGTCCACTTGAAGTCTCCGGCACCGTCCCGTGTTGTGACCGCCGTCTGTCCTGGTCTCTCCAGTCTCTAACTATTACTTAGTCCACTTGAAGTCTCCAGCACCGTCCCGTGTTGTGACCGCTGTCTGTCCTGGTCTCTCCAGTCTCTAACTATTACTTACTCCACTTGAAGTCTCCAGCACCGTCCCGTGTTGTGACCGCCGTCTGTCCTGGTCTCTCCAGTCTCTAACTATTACTTAGTCCACTTGAAGTCTCCAGCACCGTCCCGTGTTGTGACCGCCGTCTGTCCTGGTCTCTCCAGTCTCTAACTATTACTTAGTCCACTTGAAGTCTCCAGCACCGTCCCGTGTTGTGACCGCTGTCTGTCCTGGTCTCTCCAGTCTCTAACTATTACTTAGTCCACTTGAAGTCTCCAGCACCGTCCCGTGTTGTGACCGCTGTCTGTCCTGGTCTCTCCAGTCTCTAACTATTACTTAGTCCACTTGAAGTCTCCAGCACCGTCCCGTGTTGTGACCGCCGTCTGTCCTGGTCTCTCCAGTCTCTAACTATTACTTAGTCCACTTGAAGTCTCCAGCACCGTCCCGTGTTGTGACCGCTGTCTGTCCTGGTCTCTCCAGTCTCTAACTATTACTTAGTCCACTTGAAGTCTCCAGCACCGTCCCGTGTTGTGACCGCCGTCTGTCCTGGTCCCTCCAGTCTCTAACTATTACTTAGTCCACTTGAAGTCTCCGGCACCGTCCCGTGTTGTGACCGCTGTCTGTCCTGGTCTCTCCAGTCTTTAACTATTACTTAGTCCACTTGAAGTCTCCGGCACCGTCCCGTGTTGTGACCGCCGTCTGTCCTGGTCTCTCCAGTCTCTAACTATTACTTAGTCCACTTGAAGTCTCCAGCACCGTCCCGTGTTGTGACCGCTGTCTGTCCTGGTCTCTCCAGTCTTTAACTATTACTTAGTCCACTTGAAGTCTCCGGCACCGTCCCGTGTTGTGACCGCCGTCTGTCCTGGTCTCTCCAGTCTCTAACTATTACTTAGTCCACTTGAAGTCTCCAGCACCGTCCCGTGTTGTGACCGCTGTCTGTCCTGGTCTCTCCAGTCTTTAACTATTACTTAGTCCACTTGAAGTCTCCGGCACCGTCCCGTGTTGTGACCGCCGTCTGTCCTGGTCTCTCCAGTCTCTAACTATTACTTAGTCCACTTGAAGTCTCCAGCACCGTCCCGTGTTGTGACCGCTGTCTGTCCTGGTCTCTCCAGTCTCTAATTATTACTTAGTCCACTTGATGTCTCCGGCACCGTCCCGTGTTGTGACCGCTGTCTGTCCTGGTCTCTCTAGTCTCTAACTATTACTTAGTCCACTTGAAGTCTCCAGCACCGTCCCGTGTTGTGACCGCCGTCTGTCCTGGTCTCTCCAGTCTCTAACTATTACTTAGTCCACTTGAAGTCTCCAGCACCGTCCCGTGTTGTGACCGCTGTCTGTCCTGGTCTCTCCAGTCTCTAACTATTACTTAGTCCACTTGAAGTCTCCAGCACCGTCCCGTGTTGTGACCGCCGTCTGTCCTGGTCTCTCCAGTCTCCAACTATTACTTAGTCCACTTGAAGTCTCCAGCACCGTCCCGTGTTGTGACCGCCGTCTGTCCTGGTCTCTTCAGTCTCTAACTATTACTTACTCCACTTGAAGTCTCCGGCACCGTCCCGTGTTGTGACCGCCGTCTGTCCTGGTCTCTTCAGTCTCTAACTATTACTTAGTCCACTTGAAGTCTCCAGCACCGTCCCCTGTTGTGACCGCTGTCTGTCCTGGTCTCTTCAGTCTCTAACTATTACTTAGTCCACTTGAAGTCTCCAGCACCGTCCCGTGTTGTGACCGCTGTCTGTCCTGGTCTCTCCAGTCTCTAACTATTAATTAGTCCACTTGAAGTCTTCTGCACCGTCCCGTGTTGTGACCGCCGTCTGTCCTGGTCTCTCCAGTCTCTAACTATTACTTAGTCCACTTGAAGTCTCCAGCACCGTCCCGTGTTGTGACCGCCGTCTGTCCTGGTCTTTCCAGTCTCTAACTATTACTTACTCCACTTGAAGTCTCCGGCACCGTCCCGTGTTGTGACCGCTGTCTGTCCTGGTCTCTCCAGTCTCTAACTATTACTTAGTCCACTTGAAGTCTCCGGCACCGTCCCGTGTTGTGACCGCCGTCTGTCCTGGTCTTTTCAGTCTCTAACTATTAGTTAGTCCACTTTAAGTCTCCTGCACCGTCACCTGTTGTGACCGCCGTCTGTCCTGGTCTTTCCAGTCTCTAACTATTACTTACTCCACTTGAAGTCTCCAGCACCATCCCGTGTTGTGACCGCCGTCTGTCCTGGTCTCTCCAGTCTCTAACTATTACTTACTCCACTTGAAGTCTCCAGCACCGTCCCGTGTTGTGACCGCCGTCTGTCCTGGTCTCTCCAGTCTCTAACTATTACTTACTCCACTTGAAGTCTCCAGCACCGTCCCGTGTTGTGACCGCTGTCTGTCCTGGTCTCTCCAGTCTCTAACTATTACTTAGTCCACTTGAAGTCTCCAGCACCGTCCCGTGTTGTGACCGCCGTCTGTCCTGGTCTTTCCAGTCTCTAACTATTACTTAGTCCACTTGAAGTCTCCAGCACCGTCCCGTGTTGTGACCGCCGTCTGTCCTGGTCTCTCCAGTCTCTAACTATTACTTACTCCACTTGAAGTCTCCAGCACCGTCCCGTGTTGTGACCGCCGTCTGTCCTGGTCTCTCCAGTCTCTAACTATTACTTACTCCACTTGAAGTCTCCAGCACCGTCCCGTGTTGTGACAGCCGTCTGTCCTGGTCTTTCCAGTCTCTAACTATTACTTACTCCACTTGAAGTCTCCAGCACCGTCCCGTGTTGTGACCGCTGTCTGTCCTGGTCTCTCCAGTCTCTAACTATTACTTAGTCCACTTGAAGTCTCCGGCACCGTCCCGTGTTGTGACCGCTGTCTGTCCTGGTCTCTCCAGTCTTTAACTATTACTTAGTCCACTTGAAGTCTCCGGCACCGTCCCGTGTTGTGACCGCCGTCTGTCCTGGTCTCTCCAGTCTCTAACTATTACTTAGTCCACTTGAAGTCTCCAGCACCGTCTCGTGTTGTGACCGCTGTCTGTCCTGGTCTCTCCAGTCTTTAACTATTACTTAGTCCACTTAAAGTCTCCGGCACCGTCCCGTGTTGTGACCGCCGTCTGTCCTGGTCTCTCCAGTCTCTAACTATTACTTAGTCCACTTGAAGTCTCCAGCACCGTCCCGTGTTGTGACCGCTGTCTGTCCTGGTCTCTCCAGTCTTTAACTATTACTAAGTCCACTTGAAGTCTCCGGCACCGTCCCGTGTTGTGACCGCTGTCTGTCCTGGTCTCTCCAGTCTCTAACTATTACTTAGTCCACTTGAAGTCTCCAGCACCGTCCCGTGTTGTGACCGCTGTCTGTCCTGGTCTCTCCAGTCTCTAACTATTACTTACTCCACTTGAAGTCTCCAGCACCGTCCCGTGTTGTGACCGCCGTCTGTCCTGGTCTCTCCAGTCGCTAACTATTACTTAGTCCACTTGAAGTCTCCAGCACCGTCCCGTGTTGTGACCGCCGTCTGTCCTGGTCTCTCCAGTCTCTAACTATTACTTAGTCCACTTGAAGTCTCCAGCACCGTCCCGTGTTGTGACCGCTGTCTGTCCTGGTCTCTCCAGTCTCTAACTATTACTTAGTCCACTTGAAGTCTCCAGCACCGTCCCGTGTTGTGACCGCTGTCTGTCCTGGTCTCTCCAGTCTCTAACTATTACTTAGTCCACTTGAAGTCTCCAGCACCGTCCCGTGTTGTGACCGCCGTCTGTCCTGGTCTCTCCAGTCTCTAACTATTACTTAGTCCACTTGAAGTCTCCAGCACCGTCCCGTGTTGTGACCGCTGTCTGTCCTGGTCTCTCCAGTCTCTAACTATTACTTAGTCCACTTGAAGTCTCCAGCACCGTCCCGTGTTGTGACCGCCGTCTGTCCTGGTCTCTCCAGTCTCTAACTATTACTTAGTCCACTTGAAGTCTCCGGCACCGTCCCGTGTTGTGACCGCTGTCTGTCCTGGTCTGTCCAGTCTTTAACTATTACTTAGTCCACTTGAAGTCTCCGGCACCGTCCCGTGTTGTGACCGCTGTCTGTCCTGGTCTCTCCAGTCTTTAACTATTACTTAGTCCACTTGAAGTCTCCGGCACCGTCCCGTGTTGTGACCGCCGTCTGTCCTGGTCTCTCCAGTCTCTAACTATTACTTAGTCCACTTGAAGTCTCCAGCACCGTCCCGTGTTGTGACCGCTGTCTGTCCTGGTCTCTCCAGTCTTTAACTATTACTTAGTCCACTTGAAGTCTCCGGCACCGTCCCGTGTTGTGACCGCTGTCTGTCCTGGTCTCTCCAGTCTCTAACTATTACTTAGTCCACTTGAAGTCTCCAGGACCGTCCCGTGTTGTGACCGCTGTCTGTCCTGGTCTCTCCAGTCTCTAACTATTACTTACTCCACTTGAAGTCTCCGGCACCGTCCCGTGTTGTGACCGCTGTCTGTCCTGGTCTCTCTAGTCTCTAACTATTACTTACTCCACTTGAAGTCTCCAGCACCGTCCCGTGTTGTGACCGCCGTCTGTCCTGGTCTCTCCAGTCTCTAACTATTACTTAGTCCACTTGAAGTCTCCAGCACCGTCCCGTGTTGTGACCGCTGTCTGTCCTGGTCTCTCCAGTCTCTAACTATTACTTAGTCCACTTGAAGTCTCCAGCACCGTCCCGTGTTGTGACCGCCGTCTGTCCTGGTCTCTCCAGTCTCCAACTATTACTTAGTCCACTTGAAGTCTCCAGCACCGTCCCGCGTTGTGACCGCTGTCTGTCCTGGTCTCTCCAGTCTCTAACTATTACTTAGTCCACTTGAAGTCTACAGCACCGTCCCGTGTTGTGACCGCCGTCTGTCCTGGTCTCTTCAGTCTCTAGCTATTACTTACTCCACTTGAAGTCTCCGGCACCGTCCCGTGTTGTGACCGCCGTCTGTCCTGGTCTCTTCAGTCTCTAACTATTACTTAGTCCACTTGAAGTCTCCAGCACCGTCCCGTGTTGTGACCGCCGTCTGTCCTGGTCTCTCCAGTCTCTAACTATTACTTAGTCCACTTGAAGTCTCCAGCACCGTCCCGTGTTGTGACCGCTGTCTGTCCTGGTCTCTCCAGTCTCTAACTATTACTTAGTCCACATGAAGTCTCCGGCACCGTCCCGTGTTGTGACCGCCGTCTGTCCTGGTCTCTCCAGTCTCTAACTATTACTTAGTCCACTTGAAGTCTCCAGCACCGTCCCGTGTTGTGACCGCCGTCTGTCCTGGTCTCTCCAGTCTCTAACTATTACTTAGTCCACTTGAAGTCTCCGGCACCGTCCCGTGTTGTGACCGCCGTCTGTCCTGGTATCTCCAGTCTCTAACTATTACTTAGTCTACTTAAATTCTCCGGCACCGTCCCGTGTTGTGACCGCCGTCTGTCCTGGTCTCTCCAGTCTCTATCTATTACTTAGTCCACTTGAAGTCTCCGGCACCGTCCCGTGTTGTGACCGCCGTCTGTCCTGGTCTCTCCAGTCTCTAACTATTACTTAGTCCACTTGAAATCTCCGGCACCGTCCCGTGTTGTGACCGCCGTCTGTCCTGGTCTCTCCAGTCTCTAACTATTACTTAGTCCACTTGAAGTCTCCAGCACCGTCCCGTGTTGTGACCGCCGTCTGTCCTGGTCTTTCCAGTCTCTAACTATTATTTAGTCCACTTGAAGTCTCCAGCACCGTCCCGTGTTGTGACCGCCGTCTGTCCTGGTCTCTCCAGTCTCTAACTATTACTTAGTCCACTTGAAGTCTCCGGCACCGTCCCGTGTTGTGACCGCTGTCTGTCCTGGTCTCTCCAGTCTTTAACTATTACTTAGTCCACCTGAAGTCTCCAGCACCGTCCCGTGTTGTGACCGCCGTCTGTCCTGGTCTCTCCAGTCTCTAACTATTACTTACTCCACTTGAAGTCTCCAGCACCGTCCCGTGTTGTGACCGCTGTCTGTCCTGGTCTCTCCAGTCTCTAACTATTACTTAGTCCACTTGAAGTCTCCGGCACCGTCCCGTGTTGTGACCGCTGTCTGTCCTGGTTTCTCCAGTCTTTAACTATTACTTAGTCCACTTGAAGTCTCCGGCACCGTCCCGTGTTGTGACCGCCGTCTGTCCTGGTCTCTCCAGTCTCTAACTATTACTTAGTCCACTTGAAGTCTCCAGCACCGTCCCGTGTTGTGACCGCTGTCTGTCCTGGTCTCTCCAGTCTTTAACTATTACTTAGTCCACTTGAAGTCTCCGGCACCGTCCCGTGTTGTGACCGCTGTCTGTCCTGGTCTCTCCAGTCTCTAACTATTACTTAGTCCACTTGAAGTCTCCAGCACCGTCCCGTGTTGTGACCGCTGTCTGTCCTGGTCTCTCCAGTCTCTAACTATTACTTACTCCACTTGAAGTCTCCAGCACCGTCCCGTGTTGTGACCGCTGTCTGTCCTGGTCTCTCCAGTCGCTAACTATTACTTAGTCCACTTGAAGTCTCCAGCACCGTCCCGTGTTGTGACCGCCGTCTGTCCTGGTCTCTCCAGTCTCTAACTATTACTTATTCCACTTGAAGTCTCCAGCACCGTCCCCTGTTGTGACCGCTGTCTGTCCTGGTCTCTTCAGTCACTAATTATTACTTAGTCCACTTGATGTCTCCGGCACCGTCCCGTGTTGTGACCGCTGTCTGTCCTGGTCTCTCTAGTCTCTAACTATTACTTAGTCCACTTGAAGTCTCCAGCACCGTCCCGTGTTGTGACCGCTGTCTGTCCTGGTCTCTCCAGTCTCCAACTATTACTTAGTCCACTTGAAGTCTCCAGCACCGTCCCGTGTTGTGACCGCCGTCTGTCCTGGTCTCTTCAGTCTCTAACTATTACTTACTCCACTTGAAGTCTCCGGCACCGTCCCGTGTTGTGACCGCCGTCTGTCCTGGTCTCTTCAGTCTCTAACTATTACTTAGTCCACTTGAAGTCTCCAGCACCGTCCCCTGTTGAGACCGCTGTCTGTCCTGGTCTCTTCAGTCTCTAACTATTACTTAGTCCACTTGAAGTCTCCAGCACCGTCCCGTGTTGTGACCGCTGTCTGTCCTGGTCTCTCCAGTCTCTAACTATTAATTAGTCCACTTGAAGTCTCCAGCACCGTCCCGTGTTGTGACCGCTGTCTGTCCTGGTCTCTCCAGTCTCTAACTATTACTTACTCCACTTGAAGTCTCCAGCACCGTCCCGTGTTGTGACCGCCGTCTGTCCTGGTCTCTCCAGTCGCTAACTATTACTTAGTCCACTTGAAGTCTCCAGCACCGTCCCGTGTTGTGACCGCCGTCTGTCCTGGTCTCTCCAGTCTCTAACTATTACTTAGTCCACTTGAAGTCTCCAGCACCGTCCCGTGTTGTGACCGCCGTCTGTCCTGGTCTCTCCAGTCTCTAACTATTACTTAGTCCACTTGAAGTCTCCAGCACCGTCCCCTGTTGTGACCGCTGTCTGTCCTGGTCTCTTCAGTCTCTAATTATTACTTAGTCCACTTGATGTCTCCGGCACCGTCCCGTGTTGTGACCGCTGTCTGTCCTGGTCTCTCTAGTCTCTAACTATTACTTAGTCCACTTGAAGTCTCCAGCACCGTCCCGTGTTGTGACCGCCGTCTGTCCTGGCCTCTCCAGTCTCTAACTATTACTTAGTCCACTTGAAGTCTCCAGCACCGTCCCGTGTTGTGACCGCTGTCTGTCCTGGTCTCTCCAGTCTCTATCTATTACTTAGTCCACTTGAAGTCTCCGGCACCGTCCCGTGTTGTGACCGCCGTCTGTCCTGGTCTCTCCAGTCTCTAACTATTACTTAGTCCACTTGAAATCTCCGGCACCGTCCCGTGTTGTGACCGCCGTCTGTCCTGGTCTCTCCAGTCTCTAACTATTACTTAGTCCACTTGAAGTCTCCAGCACCGTCCCGTGTTGTGACCGCCGTCTGTCCTGGTCTTTCCAGTCTCTAACTATTATTTAGTCCACTTGAAGTCTCCAGCACCGTCCCGTGTTGTGACCGCCGTCTGTCCTGGTCTCTCCAGTCTCTAACTATTACTTAGTCCACTTGAAGTCTCCGGCACCGTCCCGTGTTGTGACCGCTGTCTGTCCTGGTCTCTCCAGTCTTTAACTATTACTTAGTCCACCTGAAGTCTCCAGCACCGTCCCGTGTTGTGACCGCCGTCTGTCCTGGTCTCTCCAGTCTCTAACTATTACTTACTCCACTTGAAGTCTCCAGCACCGTCCCGTGTTGTGACCGCTGTCTGTCCTGGTCTCTCCAGTCTCTAACTATTACTTAGTCCACTTGAAGTCTCCGGCACCGTCCCGTGTTGTGACCGCTGTCTGTCCTGGTCTCTCCAGTCTTTAACTATTACTTAGTCCACTTGAAGTCTCCGGCACCGTCCCGTGTTGTGACCGCCGTCTGTCCTGGTCTCTCCAGTCTCTAACTATTACTTAGTCCACTTGAAGTCTCCAGCACCGTCCCGTGTTGTGACCGCTGTCTGTCCTGGTCTCTCCAGTCTTTAACTATTACTTAGTCCACTTGAAGTCTCCGGCACCGTCCCGTGTTGTGACCGCTGTCTGTCCTGGTCTCTCCAGTCTCTAACTATTACTTAGTCCACTTGAAGTCTCCAGCACCGTCCCGTGTTGTGACCGCTGTCTGTCCTGGTCTCTCCAGTCTCTAACTATTACTTACTCCACTTGAAGTCTCCAGCACCGTCCCGTGTTGTGACCGCTGTCTGTCCTGGTCTCTCCAGTCGCTAACTATTACTTAGTCCACTTGAAGTCTCCAGCACCGTCCCGTGTTGTGACCGCCGTCTGTCCTGGTCTCTCCAGTCTCTAACTATTACTTATTCCACTTGAAGTCTCCAGCACCGTCCCCTGTTGTGACCGCTGTCTGTCCTGGTCTCTTCAGTCACTAATTATTACTTAGTCCACTTGATGTCTCCGGCACCGTCCCGTGTTGTGACCGCTGTCTGTCCTGGTCTCTCTAGTCTCTAACTATTACTTAGTCCACTTGAAGTCTCCAGCACCGTCCCGTGTTGTGACCGCTGTCTGTCCTGGTCTCTCCAGTCTCTAACTATTACTTAGTCCACTAGAAGTCTCCAGCACCGTCCCGTGTTGTGACCGCCGTCTGTCCTGGTCTCTCCAGTCTCCAACTATTACTTAGTCCACTTGAAGTCTCCAGCACCGTCCCGTGTTGTGACCGCCGTCTGTCCTGGTCTCTTCAGTCTCTAACTATTACTTACTCCACTTGAAGTCTCCGGCACCGTCCCGTGTTGTGACCGCCGTCTGTCCTGGTCTCTTCAGTCTCTAACTATTACTTAGTCCACTTGAAGTCTCCAGCACCGTCCCGTGTTGTGACCGCTGTCTGTCCTGGTCTCTCCAGTCTCTAACTATTAATTAGTCCACTTGAAGTCTCCAGCACCGTCCCGTGTTGTGACCGCTGTCTGTCCTGGTCTCTCCAGTCTCTAACTATTACTTACTCCACTTGAAGTCTCCAGCACCGTCCCGTGTTGTGACCGCCGTCTGTCCTGGTCTCTCCAGTCGCTAACTATTACTTAGTCCACTTGAAGTCTCCAGCACCGTCCCGTGTTGTGACCGCCGTCTGTCCTGGTCTCTCCAGTCTCTAACTATTACTTAGTCCACTTGAAGTCTCCAGCACCGTCCCGTGTTGTGACCGCCGTCTGTCCTGGTCTCTCCAGTCTCTAACTATTACTTAGTCCACTTGAAGTCTCCAGCACCGTCCCCTGTTGTGACCGCTGTCTGTCCTGGTCTCTTCAGTCTCTAATTATTACTTAGTCCACTTGATGTCTCCGGCACCGTCCCGTGTTGTGACCGCTGTCTGTCCTGGTCTCTCTAGTCTCTAACTATTACTTAGTCCACTTGAAGTCTCCAGCACCGTCCCGTGTTGTGACCGCCGTCTGTCCTGGCCTCTCCAGTCTCTAACTATTACTTAGTCCACTTGAAGTCTCCAGCACCGTCCCGTGTTGTGACCGCTGTCTGTCCTGGTCTCTCCAGTCTCTAACTATTACTTAGTCCACTTGAAGTCTCCAGCACCGTCCCGTGTTGTGACCGCCGTCTGTCCTGGTCTCTCCAGTCTCCAACTATTACTTAGTCCACTTGAAGTCTCCAGCACCGTCCCGTGTTGTGACCGCCGTCTGTCCTGGTCTCTTCAGTCTCTAACTATTACTTACTCCACTTGAAGTCTCCGGCACCGTCCCGTGTTGTGACCGCCGTCTGTCCTGGTCTCTTCAGTCTCTAACTATTACTTAGTCCACTTGAAGTCTCCAGCACCGTCCCCTGTTGTGACCGCTGTCTGTCCTGGTCTCTTCAGTCTCTAACTATTACTTAGTCCACTTGAAGTCTCCAGCACCGTCCCGTGTTGTGACCGCTGTCTGTCCTGGTCTCTCCAGTCTCTAACTATTAATTAGTCCACTTGAAGTCTTCTGCACCGTCCCGTGTTGTGACCGCCGTCTGTCCTGGTCTCTCCAGTCTCTAACTATTACTTAGTCCACTTGAAGTCTCCGGCACCGTGCCGTGTTGTGGCCGCTGTCTGTCCTGGTCTCTCCAATCTCTAACTATTACTTACTCCACTTGAAGTCTCCGGCACCGTCCCGTGTTGTGACCGCTGTCTGTCCTGGTCTCTCCAGTCTCTAACTATTACTTAGTCCACTTGAAGTCTCCGGCACCGTCCCGTGTTGTGACCGCCGTCTGTCCTGGTCTTTTCAGTCTCTAACTATTAGTTAGTCCACTTTAAGTCTCCTGCACCGTCACCTGTTGTGACCGCCGTCTGTCCTGGTCTTTCCAGTCTCTAACTATTACTTACTCCACTTGAAGTCTCCAGCACCATCCCGTGTTGTGACCGCCGTCTGTCCTGGTCTCTCCAGTCTCTAACTATTACTTACTCCACTTGAAGTCTCCAGCACCGTCCCGTGTTGTGACCGCCGTCTGTCCTGGTCTCTCCAGTCTCTAACTATTACTTACTCCACTTGAAGTCTCCAGCACCGTCCCGTGTTGTGACCGCCGTCTGTCCTGGTCTCTCCAGTCTCTAACTATTACTTAGTCCACTTGAAGTCTCCAGCACCGTCCCGTGTTGTGACCGCCGTCTGTCCTGGTCTTTCCAGTCTCTAACTATTACTTAGTCCACTTGAAGTCTCCAGCACCGTCCCGTGTTGTGACCGCCGTCTGTCCTGGTCTCTCCAGTCTCTAACTATTACTTACTCCACTTGAAGTCTCCAGCACCGTCCCGTGTTGTGACCGCCGTCTGTCCTGGTCTCTCCAGTCTCTAACTATTACTTACTCCACTTGAAGTCTCCAGCACCGTCCCGTGTTGTGACAGCCGTCTGTCCTGGTCTTTCCAGTCTCTAACTATTACTTACTCCACTTGAAGTCTCCAGCACCGTCCCGTGTTGTGACCGCCGTCTGTCCTGGTCTCTCCAGTCTCTAACTATTACTTACTCCACTTGAAGTCTCCAGCACCGTCCCGTGTTGTGACCGCCGTCTGTCCTGGTCTCTCCAGTCTCTAACTATTACTTAGTCCACTTGAAGTCTCCAGCACCGTCCCGTGTTGTGACCGCTGTCTGTCCTGGTCTCTCCAGTCTCTAACTATTACTTAGTCCACTTGAAGTCTCCGGCACCGTCCCGTGTTGTGACCGCTGTCTGTCCTGGTCTCTCCAGTCTTTAACTATTACTTAGTCCACTTGAAGTCTCCGGCACCGTCCCGTGTTGTGACCGCCGTCTGTCCTGGTCTCTCCAGTCTCTAACTATTACTTAGTCCACTTGAAGTCTCCAGCACCGTCCCGTGTTGTGACCGCTGTCTGTCCTGGTCTCTCCAGTCTTTAACTATTACTTAGTCCACTTAAAGTCTCCGGCACCGTCCCGTGTTGTGACCGCCGTCTGTCCTGGTCTCTCCAGTCTCTAACTATTACTTAGTCCACTTGAAGTCTCCAGCACCGTCCCGTGTTGTGACCGCTGTCTGTCCTGGTCTCTCCAGTCTTTAACTATTACTAAGTCCACTTGAAGTCTCCGGCACCGTCCCGTGTTGTGACCGCTGTCTGTCCTGGTCTCTCCAGTCTCTAACTATTACTTAGTCCACTTGAAGTCTCCGGCACCGTCCCGTGTTGTGACCGCTGTCTGTCCTGGTCTCTCTAGTCTCTAACTATTACTTACTCCACTTGAAGTCTCCAGCACCGTCCCGTGTTGTGACCGCCGTCTGTCCTGGTCTCTCCAGTCTCTAACTATTACTTAGTCCACTTGAAGTCTCCAGCACCGTCCCGTGTTGTGACCGCCGTCTGTCCTGGTCTCTCCAGTCTCTAACTATTACTTAGTCCACTTGAAGTCTCCAGCACCGTCCCGTGTTGTGACCGCTGTCTGTCCTGGTCTCTCCAGTCTCTAACTATTACTTAGTCCACTTGAAGTCTCCAGCACCGTCCCGTGTTGTGACCGCTGTCTGTCCTGGTCTCTCCAGTCTCTAACTATTACTTAGTCCACTTGAAGTCTCCAGCACCGTCCCGTGTTGTGACCGCCGTCTGTCCTGGTCTCTCCAGTCTCTAACTATTACTTAGTCCACTTGAAGTCTCCAGCACCGTCCCGTGTTGTGACCGCTGTCTGTCCTGGTCTCTCCAGTCTCTAACTATTACTTAGTCCACTTGAAGTCTCCAGCACCGTCCCGTGTTGTGACCGCCGTCTGTCCTGGTCTCTCCAGTCTCTAACTATTACTTAGTCCACTTGAAGTCTCCAGCACCGTCCCGTGTTGTGACCGCTGTCTGTCCTGGTCTCTCCAGTCTCTAACTATTACTTAGTCCACTTGAAGTCTCCGGCACCGTCCCGTGTTGTGACCGCCGTCTGTCCTGGTCTCTCCAGTCTCTAACTATTACTTAGTCCACTTGAAGTCTCCAGCACCGTCCCGTGTTGTGACCGCCGTCTGTCCTGGTCTCTCCAGTCTCTAACTATTACTTAGTCCACTTGAAGTCTCCGGCACCGTCCCGTGTTGTGACCGCCGTCTGTCCTGGTATCTCCAGTCTCTAACTATTACTTAGTCTACTTAAATTCTCCGGCACCGTCCCGTGTTGTGACCGCCGTCTGTCCTGGTCTCTCCAGTCTCTATCTATTACTTAGTCCACTTGAAGTCTCCGGCACCGTCCCGTGTTGTGACCGCCGTCTGTCCTGGTCTCTCCAGTCTCTAACTATTACTTAGTCCACTTGAAATCTCCGGCACCGTCCCGTGTTGTGACCGCCGTCTGCCCTGGTCTCTCCAGTCTCTAACTATTACTTAGTCCACTTGAAGTCTCCAGCACCGTCCCGTGTTGTGACCGCCGTCTGTCCTGGTCTTTCCAGTCTCTAACTATTATTTAGTCCACTTGAAGTCTCCAGCACCGTCCCGTGTTGTGACCGCCGTCTGTCCTGGTCTCTCCAGTCTCTAACTATTACTTAGTCCACCTGAAGTCTCCAGCACCGTCCCGTGTTGTGACCGCCGTCTGTCCTGGTCTCTCCAGTCTCTAACTATTACTTACTCCACTTGAAGTCTCCAGCACCGTCCCGTGTTGTGACCGCTGTCTGTCCTGGTCTCTCCAGTCTCTAACTATTACTTAGTCCACTTGAAGTCTCCGGCACCGTGCCGTGTTGTGGCCGCTGTCTGTCCTGGTCTCTCCAATCTCTAACTATTACTTAGTCCACTTGAAGTCTCCGGCACCGTCCCGTGTTGTGACCGCTGTCTGTCCTGGTCTCTCCAGTCTCTAACTATTACTTAGTCCACTTGAAGTCTCCAGCACCGTCCCCTGTTGTGACCGCTGTCTGTCCTGGTCTCTCCAGTCTCTAACTATTACTTAGTCCACTTGAAGTCTCCAGCACCGTCCCGTGTTGTGACCGCTGTCTGTCCTGGTCTCTCCAGTCTCTAACTATTACTTACTCCACTTGAAGTGTCCGGCACCGTCCCGTGTTGTGACCGCCGTCTGTCCTGGTCTCTCCAGTCTCTAACTATTACTTAGTCCACTTGAAGTCTCCAGCACCGTCCCGTGTTGTGACCGCTGTCTGTCCTGGTCTCTCCAGTCGCTAACTATTACTTAGTCCACTTGAAGTCTCCAGCACCGTCCCGTGTTGTGACCGCCGTCTGTCCTGGTCTCTTCAGTCTCTAACTATTACTTACTCCACTTGAAGTCTCCAGCACCGTCCCGTGTTGTGACCGCCGTCTGTCCTGGTCTCTCCAATCTCTAACTATTACTTAGTCCACTTGAATTCTCCAGCACCGTCCCGTGTTGTGACCGCTGTCTGCCTTGGTCTCTCCAGTCTCTAACTATTACTTAGTCCACTTGAAGTCTCCGGCACCGTCCCGTGTTGTGACCGCCGTCTGTCCTGGTCTCTCCAGTCTCTAACTATTACTTAGTCCACTTGAAGTCTCCAGCACCGTCCCGTGTTGTGACCGCTGTCTGTCCTGGTCTCTCCAGTCTCTAATTATTACTTAGTCCACTTGAAGTCTCCGGCACCGTCCCGTGTTGTGACCGCTGTCTGTCCTGGTCTCTCCAGTCTTTAACTATTACTTAGTCCACTTGAAGTCTCCAGCACCGTCCCGTGTTGTGACCGCCGTCTGTCCTGGTCTCTTCAGTCTCTAACTTTTACTTAGTCCACTTGAAGTCTCCAGCACCGTCCCGTGTTGTGACCGCCGTCTGTCCTGGTCTCTCCAGTCTCTAACTATTACTTAGTCCACTTGAAGTCTCCAGCACCGTCCCGTGTTGTGACCGCCGTCTGTCCTGGTCTCTCCAGTCTCTAACTATTACTTAGTCCACTTGAAGTCTCCAGCACCGTCCCGTGTTGTGACCGCTGTCTGTCCTGGTCTCTCCAGTCTCTAACTATTACTTAGTCCACTTGAAGTCTCCAGCACCGTCCCGTGTTGTGACCGCCGTCTGTCCTGGTCTCTCCAGTCTCTAACTATTACTTAGTCCACTTGAAGTCTCCGGCACCGTCCGGTGTTGTGACCGCCGTCTGTCCTGGTCTCTCCAGTCTCTAACTATTACTTAGTCCACTTGAAGTCTCCAGCACCGTCCCGTGTTGTGACCGCTGTCTGTCTTGGTTTTTTCAGTCTCTAACTATTGGTTAGTCCACTTGAAGTCTCCAGCACCGTCCCGTGTTGTGACCTCCGTCTGTCCTGGTCTCTCCAGTCTCTAACTATTACTTAGTCCACTTGAAGTCTCCAGCACCGTCCCGTGTTGTGACCGCCGTCTGTCCTGGCCTCTCCAGTCTCTAACTATTACTTAGTCCACTTGAAGTCTCCAGCACCGTCCCGTGTTGTGACCGCTGTCTGTCCTTGTCTCTCCAGTCTCTAACTATTACTTAGTCCACCTGAAGTCTCCAGCACCGTCCCGTGTTGTGACCGCTGTCTATCCTGGTCTCTCGTCTTTAATTATTACTTAGTCCACTTGAAGTCTCCAGCACCGTCCCGTGTTGTGACCGCTGTCTGTCCTGGTCTCTCCAGTCTCTAACTAATACTTAGTCCACTTGAAGTGTCCAGCACCGTCCCGTGTTGTGACCGCCGTCTGTCCTATTTTCTCCAGTCTCTAACTATTACTTACTCCACTTGAAGTCTCCGGCACCGTCCCGTGTTGTGACCGCCATCTGTCCTGGTCTCTTCAGTCTCTAACTATTACTTACTCCACTTGTAGTCTCCAGCACCGTCCCGTGTTGTGACCGCTGTCTGTCCTGGTCTCTCCAGTCTCTAACTATTACTTAGTCCACTTGAAGTCTCCAGCACCGCCCCGTGTTGTGACCGCCGTCTGTCCTGGTTTCTCCAGTCTCTAACTATTACTTAGTCCACTTGAAGTGTCCAGCACCGTCCCGTGTTGTGACCGCTGTCTCTCCTGGTCTCTCCAGTCTCTAACTATTACTTAGTCCACTTGAAGGCTCCAGCACCGTCCCGTGTTGTGACCGCCGTCTGTCCTGGTCTCTCCAGTCTTTAACTATTACTTAGTCCACTTGAAGTCTCCAGCACCGTCCCGTGTTGTGACCGCCGTCTGTCCTGGTCTCTTCAGTCTCTAACTATTACTTAGTCCACTTGAAGTCTCCAGCACCGTGCCGTGTTGTGACCGCCGTCTGTCCTGGTCTCTCCAGTCTCTAACTATTACTTACTCCACTTGAAGTCTCCAGCACCGTCCCGTGTTGTGACCGTCGTCTGTCCTGGTCTCTTCAGTCTTTAACTATTACTTAGTCCACTTGAAGTCTCCAGCACCGTCCCGTGTTGTGACCGCCGTCTGTCCTGGTCTCTCCAGTCTCTAACTATTACTTAGTCCACTTGAAGTCTCCAGCACCGTCCCGTGTTGTGACCGCCGTCTGTCCTGGTCTCTCCAGTCTCTAACGATTACTTAGTCCACTTGAAGTCTCCAGCACCGTCCCGTGTTGTGACCGCCGTCTGTCCTGGTCTCTCCAGTCTCTAACCATTACTTAGTCCACTTGAAGTCTCCAGCACCGTCCCGTGTTGTGACCGCCGTCTGTCCTGGTCTCTCCAGTCTCTAACTATTACTTAGTCCACTTGAAGTCTCCAGCACCGTCCCGTGTTGTGACCGCTGTCTGTCCTGGTCTCTCCAGTCTCTAACTATTACTTAGTCCACTTGAAGTCTCCAGCACCGTCCCGTGTTGTGACCGCCGTCTGTCCTGGTCTCTCCAGTCTCTAACTATTACTTAGTCCACTTGAAGTCTCCAGCACCGTCCCGTGTTGTGACCGCTGTCTGTCCTGGTCTCTCCAGTCTTTAACTATTACTTAGTCCACTTGAAGTCTCCGGCACCGTCCCGTGTTGTGACCGCTGTCTGTCCTGGTCTCTCCAGTCTCTAACTATTACTTAGTCCACTTGAAGTCTCCAGCACCGTCCCGTGTTGTGACCGCTGTCTGTCCTGGTCTCTCCAGTCTCTAACTATTACTTACTCCACTTGAAGTCTCCAGCACCGTCCCGTGTTGTGACCGCTGTCTGTCCTGGTCTCTCCAGTCGCTAACTATTACTTAGTCCACTTGAAGTCTCCAGCACCGTCCCGTGTTGTGACCGCCGTCTGTCCTGGTCTCTCCAGTCTCTAACTATTACTTATTCCACTTGAAGTCTCCAGCACCGTCCCCTGTTGTGACCGCTGTCTGTCCTGGTCTCTTCAGTCACTAATTATTACTTAGTCCACTTGATGTCTCCGGCACCGTCCCGTGTTGTGACCGCTGTCTGTCCTGGTCTCTCTAGTCTCTAACTATTACTTAGTCCACTTGAAGTCTCCAGCACCGTCCCGTGTTGTGACCGCTGTCTGTCCTGGTCTCTCCAGTCTCTAACTATTACTTAGTCCACTAGAAGTCTCCAGCACCGTCCCGTGTTGTGACCGCCGTCTGTCCTGGTCTCTCCAGTCTCCAACTATTACTTAGTCCACTTGAAGTCTCCAGCACCGTCCCGTGTTGTGACCGCCGTCTGTCCTGGTCTCTTCAGTCTCTAACTATTACTTACTCCACTTGAAGTCTCCGGCACCGTCCCGTGTTGTGACCGCCGTCTGTCCTGGTCTCTTCAGTCTCTAACTATTACTTAGTCCACTTGAAGTCTCCAGCACCGTCCCGTGTTGTGACCGCTGTCTGTCCTGGTCTCTCCAGTCTCTAACTATTAATTAGTCCACTTGAAGTCTCCAGCACCGTCCCGTGTTGTGACCGCTGTCTGTCCTGGTCTCTCCAGTCTCTAACTATTACTTACTCCACTTGAAGTCTCCAGCACCGTCCCGTGTTGTGACCGCCGTCTGTCCTGGTCTCTCCAGTCGCTAACTATTACTTAGTCCACTTGAAGTCTCCAGCACCGTCCCGTGTTGTGACCGCCGTCTGTCCTGGTCTCTCCAGTCTCTAACTATTACTTAGTCCACTTGAAGTCTCCAGCACCGTCCCGTGTTGTGACCGCCGTCTGTCCTGGTCTCTCCAGTCTCTAACTATTACTTAGTCCACTTGAAGTCTCCAGCACCGTCCCCTGTTGTGACCGCTGTCTGTCCTGGTCTCTTCAGTCTCTAATTATTACTTAGTCCACTTGATGTCTCCGGCACCGTCCCGTGTTGTGACCGCTGTCTGTCCTGGTCTCTCTAGTCTCTAACTATTACTTAGTCCACTTGAAGTCTCCAGCACCGTCCCGTGTTGTGACCGCCGTCTGTCCTGGCCTCTCCAGTCTCTAACTATTACTTAGTCCACTTGAAGTCTCCAGCACCGTCCCGTGTTGTGACCGCTGTCTGTCCTGGTCTCTCCAGTCTCTAACTATTACTTAGTCCACTTGAAGTCTCCAGCACCGTCCCGTGTTGTGACCGCCGTCTGTCCTGGTCTCTCCAGTCTCCAACTATTACTTAGTCCACTTGAAGTCTCCAGCACCGTCCCGTGTTGTGACCGCCGTCTGTCCTGGTCTCTTCAGTCTCTAACTATTACTTACTCCACTTGAAGTCTCCGGCACCGTCCCGTGTTGTGACCGCCGTCTGTCCTGGTCTCTTCAGTCTCTAACTATTACTTAGTCCACTTGAAGTCTCCAGCACCGTCCCCTGTTGTGACCGCTGTCTGTCCTGGTCTCTTCAGTCTCTAACTATTACTTAGTCCACTTGAAGTCTCCAGCACCGTCCCGTGTTGTGACCGCTGTCTGTCCTGGTCTCTCCAGTCTCTAACTATTAATTAGTCCACTTGAAGTCTTCTGCACCGTCCCGTGTTGTGACCGCCGTCTGTCCTGGTCTCTCCAGTCTCTAACTATTACTTAGTCCACTTGAAGTCTCCGGCACCGTGCCGTGTTGTGGCCGCTGTCTGTCCTGGTCTCTCCAATCTCTAACTATTACTTACTCCACTTGAAGTCTCCGGCACCGTCCCGTGTTGTGACCGCTGTCTGTCCTGGTCTCTCCAGTCTCTAACTATTACTTAGTCCACTTGAAGTCTCCGGCACCGTCCCGTGTTGTGACCGCCGTCTGTCCTGGTCTTTTCAGTCTCTAACTATTAGTTAGTCCACTTTAAGTCTCCTGCACCGTCACCTGTTGTGACCGCCGTCTGTCCTGGTCTTTCCAGTCTCTAACTATTACTTACTCCACTTGAAGTCTCCAGCACCATCCCGTGTTGTGACCGCCGTCTGTCCTGGTCTCTCCAGTCTCTAACTATTACTTACTCCACTTGAAGTCTCCAGCACCGTCCCGTGTTGTGACCGCCGTCTGTCCTGGTCTCTCCAGTCTCTAACTATTACTTACTCCACTTGAAGTCTCCAGCACCGTCCCGTGTTGTGACCGCCGTCTGTCCTGGTCTCTCCAGTCTCTAACTATTACTTAGTCCACTTGAAGTCTCCAGCACCGTCCCGTGTTGTGACCGCCGTCTGTCCTGGTCTTTCCAGTCTCTAACTATTACTTAGTCCACTTGAAGTCTCCAGCACCGTCCCGTGTTGTGACCGCCGTCTGTCCTGGTCTCTCCAGTCTCTAACTATTACTTACTCCACTTGAAGTCTCCAGCACCGTCCCGTGTTGTGACCGCCGTCTGTCCTGGTCTCTCCAGTCTCTAACTATTACTTACTCCACTTGAAGTCTCCAGCACCGTCCCGTGTTGTGACAGCCGTCTGTCCTGGTCTTTCCAGTCTCTAACTATTACTTACTCCACTTGAAGTCTCCAGCACCGTCCCGTGTTGTGACCGCCGTCTGTCCTGGTCTCTCCAGTCTCTAACTATTACTTACTCCACTTGAAGTCTCCAGCACCGTCCCGTGTTGTGACCGCCGTCTGTCCTGGTCTCTCCAGTCTCTAACTATTACTTAGTCCACTTGAAGTCTCCAGCACCGTCCCGTGTTGTGACCGCTGTCTGTCCTGGTCTCTCCAGTCTCTAACTATTACTTAGTCCACTTGAAGTCTCCGGCACCGTCCCGTGTTGTGACCGCTGTCTGTCCTGGTCTCTCCAGTCTTTAACTATTACTTAGTCCACTTGAAGTCTCCGGCACCGTCCCGTGTTGTGACCGCCGTCTGTCCTGGTCTCTCCAGTCTCTAACTATTACTTAGTCCACTTGAAGTCTCCAGCACCGTCCCGTGTTGTGACCGCTGTCTGTCCTGGTCTCTCCAGTCTTTAACTATTACTTAGTCCACTTAAAGTCTCCGGCACCGTCCCGTGTTGTGACCGCCGTCTGTCCTGGTCTCTCCAGTCTCTAACTATTACTTAGTCCACTTGAAGTCTCCAGCACCGTCCCGTGTTGTGACCGCTGTCTGTCCTGGTCTCTCCAGTCTTTAACTATTACTAAGTCCACTTGAAGTCTCCGGCACCGTCCCGTGTTGTGACCGCTGTCTGTCCTGGTCTCTCCAGTCTCTAACTATTACTTAGTCCACTTGAAGTCTCCGGCACCGTCCCGTGTTGTGACCGCTGTCTGTCCTGGTCTCTCTAGTCTCTAACTATTACTTACTCCACTTGAAGTCTCCAGCACCGTCCCGTGTTGTGACCGCCGCCTGTCCTGGTCTCTCCAGTCTCTAACTATTACTTAGTCCACTTGAAGTCTCCAGCACCGTCCCGTGTTGTGACCGCCGTCTGTCCTGGTCTCTCCAGTCTCTAACTATTACTTAGTCCACTTGAAGTCTCCAGCACCGTCCCGTGTTGTGACCGCTGTCTGTCCTGGTCTCTCCAGTCTCTAACTATTACTTAGTCCACTTGAAGTCTCCAGCACCGTCCCGTGTTGTGACCGCTGTCTGTCCTGGTCTCTCCAGTCTCTAACTATTACTTAGTCCACTTGAAGTCTCCAGCACCGTCCCGTGTTGTGACCGCCGTCTGTCCTGGTCTCTCCAGTCTCTAACTATTACTTAGTCCACTTGAAGTCTCCAGCACCGTCCCGTGTTGTGACCGCTGTCTGTCCTGGTCTCTCCAGTCTCTAACTATTACTTAGTCCACTTGAAGTCTCCAGCACCGTCCCGTGTTGTGACCGCCGTCTGTCCTGGTCTCTCCAGTCTCTAACTATTACTTAGTCCACTTGAAGTCTCCAGCACCGTCCCGTGTTGTGACCGCTGTCTGTCCTGGTCTCTCCAGTCTCTAACTATTACTTAGTCCACTTGAAGTCTCCGGCACCGTCCCGTGTTGTGACCGCCGTCTGTCCTGGTCTCTCCAGTCTCTAACTATTACTTAGTCCACTTGAAGTCTCCAGCACCGTCCCGTGTTGTGACCGCCGTCTGTCCTGGTCTCTCCAGTCTCTAACTATTACTTAGTCCACTTGAAGTCTCCGGCACCGTCCCGTGTTGTGACCGCCGTCTGTCCTGGTATCTCCAGTCTCTAACTATTACTTAGTCTACTTAAATTCTCCGGCACCGTCCCGTGTTGTGACCGCCGTCTGTCCTGGTCTCTCCAGTCTCTATCTATTACTTAGTCCACTTGAAGTCTCCGGCACCGTCCCGTGTTGTGACCGCCGTCTGTCCTGGTCTCTCCAGTCTCTAACTATTACTTAGTCCACTTGAAATCTCCGGCACCGTCCCGTGTTGTGACCGCCGTCTGCCCTGGTCTCTCCAGTCTCTAACTATTACTTAGTCCACTTGAAGTCTCCAGCACCGTCCCGTGTTGTGACCGCCGTCTGTCCTGGTCTTTCCAGTCTCTAACTATTATTTAGTCCACTTGAAGTCTCCAGCACCGTCCCGTGTTGTGACCGCCGTCTGTCCTGGTCTCTCCAGTCTCTAACTATTACTTAGTCCACCTGAAGTCTCCAGCACCGTCCCGTGTTGTGACCGCCGTCTGTCCTGGTCTCTCCAGTCTCTAACTATTACTTACTCCACTTGAAGTCTCCAGCACCGTCCCGTGTTGTGACCGCTGTCTGTCCTGGTCTCTCCAGTCTCTAACTATTACTTAGTCCACTTGAAGTCTCCGGCACCGTGCCGTGTTGTGGCCGCTGTCTGTCCTGGTCTCTCCAATCTCTAACTATTACTTAGTCCACTTGAAGTCTCCGGCACCGTCCCGTGTTGTGACCGCTGTCTGTCCTGGTCTCTCCAGTCTCTAACTATTACTTAGTCCACTTGAAGTCTCCAGCACCGTCCCCTGTTGTGACCGCTGTCTGTCCTGGTCTCTCCAGTCTCTAACTATTACTTAGTCCACTTGAAGTCTCCAGCACCGTCCCGTGTTGTGACCGCTGTCTGTCCTGGTCTCTCCAGTCTCTAACTATTACTTACTCCACTTGAAGTGTCCGGCACCGTCCCGTGTTGTGACCGCCGTCTGTCCTGGTCTCTCCAGTCTCTAACTATTACTTAGTCCACTTGAAGTCTCCAGCACCGTCCCGTGTTGTGACCGCTGTCTGTCCTGGTCTCTCCAGTCGCTAACTATTACTTAGTCCACTTGAAGTCTCCAGCACCGTCCCGTGTTGTGACCGCCGTCTGTCCTGGTCTCTTCAGTCTCTAACTATTACTTAGTCCACTTGAAGTCTCCAGCACCGTCCCGTGTTGTGACCGCCGTCTGTCCTGGTCTCTCCAATCTCTAACTATTACTTAGTCCACTTGAATTCTCCAGCACCGTCCCGTGTTGTGACCGCTGTCTGCCTTGGTCTCTCCAGTCTTTAACTATTACTTAGTCCACTTGAAGTCTCCAGCACCGTCCCGTGTTGTGACCGCCGTCTGTCCTGGTCTCTTCAGTCTCTAACTTTTACTTAGTCCACTTGAAGTCTCCAGCACCGTCCCGTGTTGTGACCGCCGTCTGTCCTGGTCTCTCCAGTCTCTAACTATTACTTAGTCCACTTGAAGTCTCCAGCACCGTCCCGTGTTGTGACCGCCGTCTGTCCTGGTCTCTCCAGTCTCTAACTATTACTTAGTCCACTTGAAGTCTCCAGCACCGTCCCGTGTTGTGACCGCTGTCTGTCCTGGTCTCTCCAGTCTCTAACTATTACTTAGTCCACTTGAAGTCTCCAGCACCGTCCCGTGTTGTGACCGCCGTCTGTCCTGGTCTCTCCAGTCTCTAACTATTACTTAGTCCACTTGAAGTCTCCGGCACCGTCCGGTGTTGTGACCGCCGTCTGTCCTGGTCTCTCCAGTCTCTAACTATTACTTAGTCCACTTGAAGTCTCCAGCACCGTCCCGTGTTGTGACCGCTGTCTGTCTTGGTTTTTTCAGTCTCTAACTATTGGTTAGTCCACTTGAAGTCTCCAGCACCGTCCCGTGTTGTGACCTCCGTCTGTCCTGGTCTCTCCAGTCTCTAACTATTACTTAGTCCACTTGAAGTCTCCAGCACCGTCCCGTGTTGTGACCGCCGTCTGTCCTGGCCTCTCCAGTCTCTAACTATTACTTAGTCCACTTGAAGTCTCCAGCACCGTCCCGTGTTGTGACCGCTGTCTGTCCTTGTCTCTCCAGTCTCTAACTATTACTTAGTCCACCTGAAGTCTCCAGCACCGTCCCGTGTTGTGACCGCTGTCTATCCTGGTCTCTCGTCTTTAATTATTACTTAGTCCACTTGAAGTCTCCAGCACCGTCCCGTGTTGTGACCGCTGTCTGTCCTGGTCTCTCCAGTCTCTAACTAATACTTAGTCCACTTGAAGTGTCCAGCACCGTCCCGTGTTGTGACCGCCGTCTGTCCTATTTTCTCCAGTCTCTAACTATTACTTACTCCACTTGAAGTCTCCGGCACCGTCCCGTGTTGTGACCGCCATCTGTCCTGGTCTCTTCAGTCTCTAACTATTACTTACTCCACTTGTAGTCTCCAGCACCGTCCCGTGTTGTGACCGCTGTCTGTCCTGGTCTCTCCAGTCTCTAACTATTACTTAGTCCACTTGAAGTCTCCAGCACCGCCCCGTGTTGTGACCGCCGTCTGTCCTGGTTTCTCCAGTCTCTAACTATTACTTAGTCCACTTGAAGTGTCCAGCACCGTCCCGTGTTGTGACCGCTGTCTCTCCTGGTCTCTCCAGTCTCTAACTATTACTTAGTCCACTTGAAGGCTCCAGCACCGTCCCGTGTTGTGACCGCCGTCTGTCCTGGTCTCTCCAGTCTTTAACTATTACTTAGTCCACTTGAAGTCTCCAGCACCGTCCCGTGTTGTGACCGCCGTCTGTCCTGGTCTCTTCAGTCTCTAACTATTACTTAGTCCACTTGAAGTCTCCAGCACCGTGCCGTGTTGTGACCGCCGTCTGTCCTGGTCTCTCCAGTCTCTAACTATTACTTACTCCACTTGAAGTCTCCAGCACCGTCCCGTGTTGTGACCGTCGTCTGTCCTGGTCTCTTCAGTCTTTAACTATTACTTAGTCCACTTGAAGTCTCCAGCACCGTCCCGTGTTGTGACCGCCGTCTGTCCTGGTCTCTCCAGTCTCTAACTATTACTTAGTCCACTTGAAGTCTCCAGCACCGTCCCGTGTTGTGACCGCCGTCTGTCCTGGTCTCTCCAGTCTCTAACGATTACTTAGTCCACTTGAAGTCTCCAGCACCGTCCCGTGTTGTGACCGCCGTCTGTCCTGGTCTCTCCAGTCTCTAACCATTACTTAGTCCACTTGAAGTCTCCAGCACCGTCCCGTGTTGTGACCGCCGTCTGTCCTGGTCTCTCCAGTCTCTAACTATTACTTAGTCCACTTGAAGTCTCCAGCACCGTCCCGTGTTGTGACCGCTGTCTGTCCTGGTCTCTCCAGTCTCTAACTATTACTTAGTCCACTTGAAGTCTCCGGCACCGTCCCGTGTTGTGACCGCCGTCTGTCCTGGTCTCTCCAGTCTCTAACTATTACTTAGTCCACTTGAAGTCTCCGGCACCGTCCCGTGTTGTGACCGCCGTCTGTCCTGGTCTCTCCAGTCTCTAACTATTACTTAGTCCACTTGAAGTCTCCAGCACCGTCCCGTGTTGTGACCGCCGTCTGTCCTGGTTTCTCCAGTCTCTAACTATTACTTACTCCACTTGAAGTCTCCGGCACCGTCCCGTGTTGTGACCGCCGTCTGTCCTGGTCTTTTCAGTCTCTAACTATTAGTTAACCCACTTGAAGTCTCCGGCACCGTCCCGTGTTGTGACCGCCGTCTGTCCTGGTCTCTCCAGTCTCTAACTATTACTTAGTCCACTTGAAGTCTCCAGCACCGTCCCGTGTTGTGACCGCCGTCTGTCCTGGTCTCTCCAGTCTCTAACTATTACTTACTCCACTTGAAGTCTCCGGCACCGTCCCGTGTTGTGACCGCCGTCTGTCCTAGTCTCTCCAGTCTCTAGCTATTACTTAGTCCACTTGAAGTCTCCAGCACCGTCCCGTGTTGTGACCGCCGTCTGTCCTGGTCTCTCCAGTCTCGAACTATTACTTAGTCCACTTGAAGTCTCCAGCACCGTCCCGTGTTGTGACCGCCGTCTGTCCTGGTTTCTCCAGTCTCTAACTATTACTTACTCCACTTGAAGTCTCCGGCACCGTCCCGTGTTGTGACCGCCGTCTGTCCTGGTCTCTCCAATCTCTAACTATTACTTAGTCCACTTGAAGTCTCCGGCACCGTCCCGTGTTGTGACCGCCGTCTGTCCTGGTCTTTTCAGTCTCTAACTATTAGTTAGTCCACTTGAAGTCTCCGGCACCGTCCCGTGTTGTGACCGCCGTCTGTCCTGGTCTCTCCAGTCTCTAGCTATTACTTAGTCCACTTGAAGTCTCCAGCACCGTCCCGTGTTGTGACCGCCGTCTGTCCTGGTCTCTCCAGTCTCTAACTATTACTTAGTCCACTTGAAGTCTCCAGCACCGTCCCGTGTTGTGACCGCCGTCTGTCCTGGTCTCTCCAGTCTCTAACTATTACTTAGTCCACTTGAAGTCTCCAGCACCGTCCCGTGTTGTGACCGCCGTCTGTCCTGGTTTCTCCAGTCTCTAACTATTACTTACTCCACTTGAAGTCTCCGGCACCGTCCCGTGTTGTGACCGCCGTCTGTCCTGGTCTCTCCAATCTCTAACTATTACTTAGTCCACTTGAAGTCTCCAGCACCGTCCCGTGTTGTGACCGCCGTCTGTCCTGGTTTCTCCAGTCTCTAACTATTACTTACTCCACTTGAAGTCTCCGGCACCGTCCCGTGTTGTGACCGCTGTCTGTCCTGGTCTCTCCAGTCTCTAACTATTACTTAGTCCACTTGAAGTCTCCGGCACCGTCCCGTGTTGTGACCGCCGTCTGTCCTGGTCTTTTCAGTCTCTAACTATTAGTTAGTCCACTTGAAGTCTCCGGCACCGTCCCGTGTTGTGACCGCCGTCTGTCCTGGTCTCCCCAGTCTCTAGCTATTACTTAGTCCACTTGAAGTCTCCAGCACCGTCCCGTGTTGTGACCGCCGTCTGTCCTGGTCTCTCCAATCTCTAACTATTACTTAGTCCACTTGAAGTCTCCAGCACCGTCCCGTGTTGTGACCGCCGTCTGTCCTGGTTTCTCCAGTCTCTAACTATTACTTACTCCACTTGAAGTCTCCGGCACCGTCCCGTGTTGTGACCGCCGTCTGTCCTGGTCTCTCCAGTCTCTAACTATTACTTAGTCCACTTGAAGTCTCCAGCACCGTCCCGTGTTGTGACCGCCGTCTGTCCTGGTTTCTCCAGTCTCTAACTATTACTTACTCCACTTGAAGTCTCCGGCACCGTCCCGTGTTGTGACCGCTGTCTGTCCTGGTCTCTCCAGTCTCTAACTATTACTTAGTCCGCTTGAAGTCTCCAGCACCGTCCCGTGTTGTGACCGCCGTCTGTCCTGGTCTTTTCAGTCTCTAACTATTAGTTAGTCCACTTGAAGTCTCCTGCACCGTCACCTGTTGTGACCGCCGTCTGTCCTGGTCTTTCCAGTCTCTAACTATTACTTACTCCACTTGAAGTCTCCAGCACCATCCCGTGTTGTGACCGCCGTCTGTCCTGGTCTCTCCAGTCTCTAACTATTACTTACTCCACTTGAAGTCTCCAGCACCGTCCCGTGTTGTGACCGCTGTCTGTCCTGGTCTCTCCAGTCTCTAACTATTACTTACTCCACTTGAAGTCTCCAGCACCGTCCCGTGTTGTGACCGCCGTCTGTCCTGGTCTCTCCAGTCTCTAACTATTACTTAGTCCACTTGAAGTCTCCAGCACCGTCCCGTGTTGTGACCGCCGTCTATCCTGGTCTTTCCAGTCTCTAACTATTACTTACTCCACTTGAAGTCTCCAGCACCGTCCCGTGTTGTGACCGCCGTCTGTCCTGGTCTCTCCAGTCTCTAACTATTACTTACTCCACTTGAAGTCTCCAGCACCGTCCCGTGTTGTGACCGCCGTCTGTCCTGGTCTCTCCAGTCTCTAACTATTACTTACTCCACTTGAAGTCTCCAGCACCGTCCCGTGTTGTGACAGCCGTCTGTCCTGGTCTTTCCAGTCTCTAACTATTACTTACTCCACTTGAAGTCTCCAGCACCGTCCCGTGTTGTGACCGCCGTCTGTCCTGGTCTCTCCAGTCTCTAACTATTACTTAGTCCACTTGACGTCTCCAGCACCGTCCCGTGTTGTGACCGCCGTCTGTCCTGGTCTTTCCAGTCTCTAACTATTACTTAGTCCACTTGAAGTCTCCAGCACCGTCCCGTGTTGTGACCGCCGTCTGTCCTGGTCTCTCCAGTCTCTAACTATTACTTACTCCACTTGAAGTCTCCAGCACCGTCCCGTGTTGTGACCGCCGTCTGTCCTGGTCTCTCCAGTCTCTAACTATTACTTAGTCCAATTGAAGTCTCCAGCACCGTCCCGTGTTGTGACCGCTGTCTGTCCTGGTCTCTCCAGTCTCTAACTATTACTTACTCCAATTGAAGTCTCCGGCACCGTCCCCTGTTGTGACCGCTGTCTGTCCTGGTCTCTCTTCAGGTAAACGGCACAGCCTGCGCCGTGCCCCGGATGTTGATGGCACTGGTGGAGAATGGCCAGCGACAGGTCAGTATTAGTTATAGACACTTACACCGGGAGTCGTACTGCCGTCGGCATTCAACGTGTTCCTGTTATAACCCGCGTGTCGGTGGGTCGACTTCTGCGTCCGAGTATAAGCTATAAGGCTATATTATTATAATTGACATACTATGACAATTGACCAAGCATAAAGTAATATGTTGAATTAATAAGTTGCCATGGATACCCATGGCCAAGTTGCCGCCGGAAAAAGCCCAACAGGACGACCAAATCACGTGTGTGGCTGGTGGCCATTACCACAGGGTGGCCATGGTCCCACGATGCCATGGTCCCACGATGCCATGGTCCCACGATGCCATGGTGTCACGATGCCATGGTGTCACGATTCCATGCTGCCACGGTGCCATGCTGCCACGATGCCATGGTGCCACGATGCGATAGTGCCACGATGCCATGCTGCCATGGTGCCACGATGCCATGGTGCCACGATGTGTTTTGGGTCTAGAAACGTGAGGCGTCGGACTTGGACACTCTGGAAGTCTCACACAGGCTTGTCCAGCACCAGTCTCACACAGGCTTTTCCAGCACCAGTCTCACACAGGCTTGTCCAGCACCAGTCTCACACAGGCTTGTCCAGCACAAGTCTCACATAGGATTGCCCAGCACCAGTCTCACATAGCCTTGTCCAGCACCACGTGTGTCTCACAACACGTATATCTAATGTCTCACACCATGGATTATTTTTTCCCTTCTCGATTTAGGACGGCTCAATTACCATCCCCGAAGCGCTGCGGCCCTACATGGACGGAAGTGACGTCATCACTGCCCCTTGCAAGCCTTTCATTGCGCGCCCCATTGTGGTCACCAAGGCGCTGAAGTCACGGGTCTAGTAGAACTGTTCTAACGTCTTGTCTGGTGGTATACAGGTTGTGCCTATGTCTCTATGATTCGTCACTTCCACTTACAAATGGGGATTTTCGGTTGTGGATTCTGCATGGTTTATTGGATACTGTAAACGAACACGTGCCTTGCGGTTATAGGGGTGTTTCCCTTACTTGGATGGTGAGCTTTGCATATTTTAATTATGGTTTTGTTGGTGCTTTCCGGTGGAATGGCTTAATGCGCCATCAAGTGACGCACAATGAAGTGACGCGCCATCAAGTGACGCGCCATCAAATGACGCGCCATCAAGCGACGCGCCATCAAGCGACGCGCCATCAAATGACGCGCTATCAAGTGACGCGCCGTAAAGTGACGTGCTATCAAATGACGCGCAATCAACTGACGTTATTATGTGACCAGTGTTACACTTTCCGTTCATCTCGTGTCCGAAGCTCGTGTCCATGTACTGCCTAAATCACCACGTGTGTCTATATATTTGTAACTTTTGCATCTACTCCCTGAAAATGTATGGTCGTCGCAACGAACTGTTCTGATGCAATACAGTTGCGCTGGCTATTTGTTTTGTGTCGCTGTGTTAGTTTGTAACTTTGTTTAATAAGTGTTGTTTGGGAGGTCTGGAGCCAAGACATTGGGGCTTTGGGTGGGGGCACCACATCCGGGCTATTCATCCCCAGCGTCTTGGGTGTCCATCATTGTCGTAATAATGGGTGATAGTTCCCATGCGCCAGGGCTTCTCATGCGACCACTTTACGACTCTAATCACCGCCAGGTGTCGCCACTTTCTGCTGCAGTCACGACTGGTCATTACCAAAGACAATGCACATCACCGAGGACGGCGATTAGTAAGAGAGACAACACACTCCTGGCGTCACACCGCACATAGCGGGCTAATTAACTCCCACCAATTGTTGTTTCTCACTGTGTTGGATATCTCGCAGGCCACGAGTCACCACTCACACCACCCACACCACCCACACCACCCACACCCCCCACACCGCCCACACCGCCACGTGGCGAGACACATGTCACCAACAATGGAAGGGTGACCCAGGCGCGTGGTCACATGTGTGCTGCGGCGGCATGGGTCAAGGCGAGAGTGAGGCTGTGAACGGAGACACAGATGTCGCGTGCCTCCGGGGAAATGTAAACTTCATTCCTAATTAGTTAATGATATCGTCATGCATATAGCAGGGACAATCGTGCAGCCAAAAAAACTTGATTATACATAACAATACCATTTTTTTTATCCGACTTCCTCATTGGATGGCTCAATAGAAACTGCATCTGCAAGACTGTTAGACCCCCCCCCCACACACACACACACACACACACACTTCGAGCCATCCAAATCCAAAATGAATAGGGCAGTTCTCGTGATCCGTCCGCGAGACTTCAGTTTTGGGGACAAACAAACACACGTGCTCCATGTTGAAACATAGGCAGCTACAAGTCAATTTCTTTCCAGGTTTATTCTAAAGACTATGAGTCCCACTTCACTAAACATGGCTATGAGAGGTATACGTTAAAATATTTGGAGGCGATGAAGCGCAGAACTTTCGGAATAAACAAGGAAAAATCCGTCTTCAAAACACTCAAAATCTAAAAATAGCGTTCTAACTTTAGCCCTGTATGCGGGCTTTCGCGAGTTCCCCAAACAGCGAGTGACGTCACAATCTCACGTGCCTCCGCGGTGAAATTGCGGTTGTGACCGGGGAGAATCCGTGTGACGTCATGATGCCTCGCTTTCGTAGGAAATGCAAAAAAACGTTAGTTTCTCAGCCGTGTTGTTCCGTCGTAACAAATATTCGTCATTTTGATGACGCAAAAGAATGAAAAATGTGTCGTCTATGCGTCTTTTGCAGCTAAATTTCTTAAATATTCTTGGTCCTATCGCTAGGTGATCCGCGATGGACCCACCCCTCGACGCCTGGGTTTTGCGCAGGTAGTCTGGTTCCCAGTCTCTCTCTCTTTGCGTAACTGACACGTCACGCCTACGTCACAGATAGTCATGATCCCAGTGTGCGCAGAGATTCTAAACTCGTTCCGAACACGTGCTTCCTTTGTTTGTCCCCAAAATAAGTAAACCGGAAGGCGAACGAAACTTTATAGCCCTATACCAGAAGCCTTTGGAAACTTTGCAAACAGAACGTTACATAAATAGCATTGATGTATTACGTTCATTTATTCAGGTGCAACCGTAATTCACCACATTTAGAAATATCATAGGCCAGGCCAGATCTTCATTAGTGGTCAGAACCT
Source organism: Arenicola marina (assembly GCA_964019135.1). Classification (NCBI taxonomy): domain Eukaryota; kingdom Metazoa; phylum Annelida; class Polychaeta; family Arenicolidae; genus Arenicola; species Arenicola marina. The sequence goes on along the minus strand of OZ025252.1, from coordinate 49,134,527 downwards.
ACATAAAAATTCAATTGTTCAATAAAGATGTAAACTCTTTAGATAGTTTCACATTTATTATACAAGTGTTGTTTCAAAAAGAAGTTTGAACTTTAAATCTGTTTGTTGAGGAATTAACTTGTTCCATGTAAATGAAAATGAAAAAATAAATGAAATAACCATGTTCAGAAGGTATTTTTCTGGCAATGGTTATTTCATCATCTGTCCTAATCCATCACAGAATTAGTCCTGAAGAAACTGGTCTGTTACAGTTTGTGCTTTTATTTGATTAAAAGTAAGATAGCGAAAGAAGTAATACATGTATCAATATACATAACACAAAAACATATTAACACTTTTAAAGAAAAATGTTTAAACTCTATTTTCTAGTTGTATTTAATTCGGTTTCTATTGTGATCGCCTTCTTAAAATCAATGTCTTATGTTACTTTGCATATATTTGACCCATTTGCACTATATGCACACGAAATTCAAATACGCATTGAATTTATTTGCCACCAATATTAACAATATTGGCCATTTTATCACAGACCTACCCCAAAAAAGTAGAAGTAGAAAGGGGCAAGTTTTTCAGTGATTCGTGACTTCACAAGATGAACCGGTTTCGTTGCGCAATACCATGAATACGGTAAACGCGACTTTTGAGCATGGCGTCTATAGGAGGGCCATCGTCCTTCCGCATCGATCGGGATGCAGCTATGCCAGCACGATTATTTGGAATTAATCATAGTGAGGCTGAAGAAGAACAAGTGGAGGTATTCGGGCAACCAGAGCATGTCTTCTGCCGCCGTACGTATCGCTTCGAGCCATCTCGGCTGGAGATGGCCAAGGAACTGTAAAAGTTGAATACCTCAAAACGCCCTTCGCAAAACAGTAGTGCGAACGCCTCATTCATAAAAAGTGATGCTTATTATATCATGGGATCTAGGTCAAAAACCTGCAAATATGTCTTGTAATCAAATCAAATATTAATTGGGCGATCAGCAGACAAATTGGTGAAAGCTACTTAGTTTTTTTTCCCAACCGGACACCATAACGTTCGGGTTTCCACAAGTATTACTATAAGATGTACGTGATGATCTGTGTGACGAGATTAGTGCGCTGCGTGCTTTTTAGGCTAGGCCGGTAAATGCCGCCCTCCCTCCCTTCTCGTGTGCATAAAGAACTTCTTTTAGTACATACATTTAACCCTGGATCTATGTCTACGATGGGACGGACATCCCCGAGACGGCCCGTCCCCTACTGTAGACTAGCCCACCCTTTCCATTTTTGGGAAGAAACGTCGCCCGTAGGCCGGCAACCCACTGGCAGTGGCAGTGGCCCTGCAGCTGTTTGTTTTCAGTAACAGTCTGTGAGTCATTGGGCGCATTTCTTTGGGCCAGGTTCGGTATCCCGCCCCGGGCCCGCAACACGTGACAGGGAACTTCCGGGTGCGCCGATAGGGATATGCCTGTTCCAATGAATTGCACACACCGTTCCCATCCGGTGCACATTAAGGCACTGGAACCAACCTACGCTCATCACCTTTCAAGCAGCCACCATCTTCTTCCGAATGCCCCGTGCTGTTTAGAACGGGGCACATCGGCATACCGAATGCATGCGCGCGCACCCATACTCGGGTGAAAGAAGTGTCGGGCGGTGGACCGATGCGTAATGTGCGTATTGGGTCCACCGTAGGGATACACCCGGGTTACCAAAGAAATGCGCCCATTGTCACGAATGTTGCTCTAACCAACAAGACCACACCTCTAATGTCATAGATCTAGGTCTATCTATAGATCTACATGTGGCAAATATTCATCATGAGTTAATGTTAACCGAAATAAACATCTAAGTTAGAGCTTCCCTGCTGCACGTACATTCATTCAAACAGCGCGGGCAGTCTAGAAGCGAGCGAGGCGCACTCAAACCGGTTCATCTTGTGACGTCACAAATCTCTACTCTGGGCGGGGGTTTGGAAATGGATCGTTCGCTGCTTGACTTTATTTTGGTGACTTTAGATATTAATATTTATGGCATAAGAGACATTGGAAAATAATTGCATCTGATAAATGGCTTTAGTAACCACTGGGAAATGTATTTGGAAGTGGTTTAGTAACAAATACCCCCCCAAGTGATGGACTTTAAGTCATATAGTAACAAATACTTCCCCAAGAGTGAAAAACCGAAACGTAAACGTATCCGCGCTAACGGATCGGGATGCGTATCAGTGGCGCGGAAACGTAGTGCTAATTCTCTACTAACTCGATAAAACCAGTTTGAGACTCCCGGTGTCATGCTACACGCACCAGTCAGAAGTGTGGATATTCCTGGGCGTTGTGAGAGCATTTGGCCGGCGTGTTGGGACCAGATGTAACCGGCGGCCTGTCGCTGTGATGGGAAGGCGCGCGTGTGTAATGAGTGTGTAATGAGCCAGCGATCAGCGCTCACACCGCGCCAGAAACGCAAATGACACGCGCCAGCTGAGGCAAATTGCCGTTGAAGTCCCCTCCTCGCGGCTCGCGGACAGGTCACCAGAGAGTGTCAAAGGCCTCACGCGATCACAGCGTGTCGAGCGCCTCACCACTCGGACGCGTTCTGCGGCCTTTGTAAAACATTTTCTGACAAATATTGAAAATGAGCACTTTACTTGTATACGTTATTACGGCGTCGGTCTACTTGACTGCTGTGTTCTGTCAATTTGAAGCCAAAGATTCATCCCTGAAGCCACAGGAATCCGACGACAAAGAAAGTGATGCTGCTAATTATGTTTCAAACTGGAGTCCTAGGGCTCCCCAGACCTACATACCAGGCCAGGGAGAGAGGGCCGGGGATAGGGCTCCACAGGTCTACATACCAGGCCAGGGAGAGAGGGCCGGGGATAGGGCTCCACAGACCTACATACCAGGCCATGGAGAGAGGGCCGGGGATAGGGCTCCCCAGGCCTACATACCAGGCCAGGGAGAGAGGGCCGGGGATAGGGCTCCCCAGGCCTACATACCAGGCCAGGGAGAGAGGGCCGGGGATAGGGCTCCACAGACCTACATACCAGGCCAGGGAGAGAGGGCCGGGGATAGGGCTCCACAGACCTACATACCAGGCCAGGGAGAGAGGGCCGGGGATAGGGCTCCCCAGACCTACATACCAGGCCAGGGAGAGAGGGCCGGGGATAGGGCTCCCCAGACCTACATACCAGGCCAGGGAGAGAGGGCCGGGGATAGGGCTCCACAGACCTACATACCAGGCCAGGGAGAGAGGGCCGGGGATAGGGCTCCCCAGACCTACATACAGCGACACCCATGGGGCGGTGGGTTGTTGCCGGGCGGTAAACCAATCAGGAATCTTAGGACAGGACCCGGGGGGGATTCCCTTCCGCTGCCCAGCAACGCGCGTCGCCCTCTGTACTCTCGCCGCTTGAACTCTCAACGATCTCCGCGAGAGTTGATGAAGCAATCGCTTGACTCCAACCCAAGAGGTGAAAAATGGTCCAGAAGATCTAAATCCGATGATCCAAGATGGCCGAGATCCCGGTGGGATCTGCCGTTGGCGGACGGCGGTTCCCCCGGTACGTCCTCCCCAGTGGACTACAAGGAGCAGGTGGCCGGCCAGTACGCCAGGGACAAGTCACGGTACGTGAAGGCCGCAGGCAACAGGTTCGCCACGATGCTCAGGAAGCTGTCCACGATGAAGAATCACGATCAGGACAGTTACCACTCTCAGCTCATCGAATCTCTGGCCAGGCTCAGTAAGTTGTTCCAACGGGGTAGAAATCAGGACAAGATTAACCCCCAGTCGGGGTTTCCAAGGCAGCGGGCTCTGGGCGCCATCAGGAGTGAGGAGGGCGTGGCCTCAGTCGTCAATCACCCTGCTATGGTGCCAAGACGCCCCGCCCAGAGACCACGCAGTGCGAGGGCCAACACAATGGCTGACGATGTCGGTGTTAGAGGCGGTGATACTGGCTTGAGGAGGGATGAGGCGCCGTCCAGCCTGACCCACACCGTCCACATGTACGCCAGGTTGGGAGCCGGCACCCACACGCCCACCCTGCGGCGCCTGCTGCAGGGACAGACCGAGCCGCCCCCACAGGCCGACCAGGAGCCATACACCCAGCACATGGACAGCCCACTGGGCCCAGGGACGGCAAGCGTCACAGACACGGCGCTCACAACTCCTGCCGCACACATTGGAGGTTCTCATGTCCAGGGTTTGCCGTCACCTGATCCCGCCGTGGGGGCGCGGAGTGATATGTCACCTGATCCCGCCGTGGGGGCGCGGAGTGATATGTCACATGATCCCACCGTGGGGGCGCGGAGTGATATGTCACCTGAACCCGCCTTGGGGGCGCGGAGTGATATGTCACATGATCCCACCGTGGGGGCGCGGAGTGATATGTCACCTGAACCCGCCTTGGGGGCGTGGAGTGATATGTCACCTGAACCCGCCTTGGGGGCGCGGAGTGATATGTCACCTGAACCCGCCTTGGGGGCGCGGAGTGATATGTCCTCTAAGAGTGAGTGGTTCGACCCGGAGTTCGATGCGGCAGGGGGCAGCACCGTCCCGCTGGGAGAGTGGGTGCCACTGGGGGACATGACGTCACCAACAGAGACTGTTCAGGACTATGACGACAGCACGCCGGTCAGACAACCTGGCGACGACTCCACGCGTCAGTCTCGTAGTGATCTCATCGTAGATATCGCGAGGGGCGTGATGTTGCCCATGACGCTGAACACGTACATTGAGGAGGAAGTACCTCGCGTGGCGGACCGCACGCCAGACATGGCACCGCGCGGGGTTCCGTCTCAAGACTACGTCGTGAACGTCATCACTGTGGACACTGAGGACGACAGCGTCAGCAGGGTCCTGGCAGACCGCGAGGAGCTCCATGGCGACCAGACCGGCCAGACCAACCAGCAGGAAGACTACCGCGACCTGCTCGCCGTGTATGACGTCACGCTGCCCATTGGCGCCACACGAATCATCCAGGGCTTCGTGGTGGAGCAAGGTGTTGCCCCCTACCGAGAGGAAGAGCTCAACCACGGAGCGACGGGTGAACGCGGCGCCCTTGGCCTTGAGATGTTGACAGCCAATGAGGAGAGGGCTCTGTACGTCGAAATGGCCAGCGCCAAGGACTCATATCAACAGTCAAGTCTGACACCGAATACAGCTATACTGACACAGAGCGTTCACCCGATGCAACCCCCTGAGGGCAGCGACGCTGACATGTTCGAACACTCTCCGCGCAAGTATTCCGAGTCAATCGAGACCGAAGTGTGGAACAATTCCAGTTTGACTTTCACAGAGCCACTGGGTAACTTTCCCAATCGGCCTGACGATGATGTGGCTGGCACACCTCCTGCCCTGACTAGTGAGTCTTTATCTGGAGCAGGCCTGGCAGACTTCCGCACGGCTCTGGCTGACGAGGACTCAGGCGTGTTTCTTCCTCTGGAATCCCTGAAGCTGAAGGAATCAGATGAAGGCGACCGTGTCGCAGAACTCATTGAAGTAGACCATTCAGGTAACCATTGGTCACGCCTTGATCGGAATAAATCTCAAGGTCAACAGCAACAATTTCAAGCTCAACAGGAACCATCTCAAGATCAAAAAGAATCATCTCAAGGTCATCGGGAATCATCTCAAGGTCAACAACAGCTATCTGAAGGTCAGCAAGAATCATCTCAAGGTCAACATGAGTCATCTAAAGGTCATCAGGAGTCATCTCAGGGTCAACAAGAGTCAGCTCAAGGTCTGGAGGAATCATCTCAAAATAACCAGTCACAGGTGTACGACATCAACGTAATCAACGTCGGAGACTTCAATGACATCACGACGGACGCTGCTCATTACACGAACGTTGAGGTGAGAACCACAAGAGAACAGAGCGAATCAGAGGCTGGCAATGACGTCAGTAGTATCAGTGGTGTCGGTGAAGTCAATGACGTCAGTGAAGTCAATGACGTCAGTGAAGTCAATGACGTCAGTGAAGTCAATGACGTCAGTGAAGTCAATGACGTCAGTGAAGTCAATGACGTCAGTGATGTCAGTGATGTTGATGACGTCAGTGATGTTGATGACGTCAGTGATATCAATGATGTCAGTGTTCCAACCGTTCTGCTACCAGCACGCGGACATGGTAATAGAATAACTAGGCTTGACACGGAATCCAATCATTTGATACTCGACGTCGCCAAACAGTCCGCATATAACATAATATTGTCAACAATAAAAGACCGGAGGCCGGGAGCTGTCGTCCATGTGCCATCCGGACGCTCTCTATATGATACCTCCATGCCTGCCTCGCCCCACTCACATCTGGGGAGTGACCCCACCCCCCTGGGCACAGACCCCAGCCCCCCGGGCACAAACCTCGCTCCCCCGGCCACAGAGCCCACTCCCCCAGCCACAGAGCCCACTCCCCCGGCCACAGACGCCACTGCCCCGGGCACAAACCCCACTCCCCCGGCCACAGACCCCACTCCCCCGGCCACAGACCCCACTCCCCCGGCCACAGACGCCACTGCCCCGGGCACAAACCCCACTCCCCCGGCCACAGACCCCACTCCCCCGGCCACGAGCTCGGACCACAGCAGGCCGTCACCCCTAGAGGGGGGTACAGACCCCAGCAGGCCGTCACCCCTAGAGGGGGGTACAGACCCCAGCAGGCCGTCACCCCTGGAGGGGCGTACAGACCCCAGCAGGCCGTCACCCCTGGAGGGGGGTACAGACCCCAGCAGGCCGTCACCCCTGGAGGGGGGTACAGACCCCAGCAGGCCGTCACCCCTGGAGGGGGGTACAGACCCTGGCAAGCCGTCACCCCTGGATGGGGGTGCAGACCCCAGCAGGCCGTCACCCCTGGAAGGGGGTACAGACCCCAGCAGGCCGTCCCCCCTGGAGGGGGGTACAGACCCCAGCAGGCCGTCACTCCTGGAGGGGGGTACAGACCCCAGCAGGCCGTCACCCCTGGAGGGGGGTACAGACCCCAGCAGGCCGTCCCCCCTGGAGGGGGGTACAGACCCCAGCAGGCCGTCACTCCTGGAGGGGGGTACAGACCCCAGCAGGCCGTCACTCATGGAGGGGGGTACAGACCCCAGCAGGCCGTCACTCCTGGAGGGGGGTACAGACCCCAGCAGGCCGTCACCCCTGGAGGGGGGTACAGACCCCAGCAGGCCGTCCCCCCTGGAGGGGAGTGCAGACCCCAGCAGGCCGTCACTCCTGGAGGGGGGTACAGACCCCAGCAGGCCGTCACCCCTGGAGGGGGGTACAGACCCCAGCAGGCCGTCACTCCTGGAGGGGGGTACAGACCCCAGCAGGCCGTCACCCCTGGAGGGGGGTACAGACCCCAGCAGGCCGTCACCCCTGGAGGGGGGTACAGACCCCAGCAGGCCGTCACCCCTGGAGGGGGGTACAAACCCCAGCAGGCCGTCACCCCTGGAGGGGGGTACAGACCCACGTCCAGTCTCCGCCCGACGCCTTACGGTGAGGAGGCCTCTAGACACACCGGAGTCTGCACCGGGTATCGACTCTCCACTCACCGTGGTGCCACTGCCTGTACCGGCCTACGGCACGGTCCCGGCCAGCCCATACCCCACACAGGCTGGGGCAGCCACAGTGTCGCCCCCTAGAGGTCAGGCTGGGCCCCCCACAGTGTCACCCCATGGAGGGCAGGCTGGTGCCGCCACAGTGTCGCCGCCTAGAGGGCAGGCTGGTGCCGCCACAGTGTCGCCCCCTAGAGGTCAGGCTGGTGTGGATCAGGGTGGACTGGAGGGACGAGTCGTGCTGAACATGGACAGAGCGCAACCCAAACAGATCGCCACTCAGGCTGCGTCGCCCAAGGTAACCATGGTAACACCGAGTAAGCGGAGCGACCAGATGTCGTACCATCGGGACGTCACGGCCCTGAGACAATCCGTGCATGCCTTAACGGGACCCAGGGGAGGGGGCGTGGGCGGGGGTGGGACCCTCCTCATTGCTGACGTCATGGCCGGCCTTGACCTCCCAGTGCCTTCACCACAACCCACGGAGAGCCTCAAGGCCACAGACGAGTACGCGGGGCACCAGGCCACCGACGAGTACGCGGGGCACCAGTCCTTCCTCCAGGACGGGTTTGCTGATCACATGTTCGGTCCGCTCTCCGAGAAGACCTTCTCCTGGTTGGATGTCATCGTGTCGGTCACGTGCACCATCGCCGCCATGATGGTTCTGCTCAACATCGTCGTGCTCTTCCAGTACTACCTGCACCGTCGTCAGGGACGGGTGCAGTTCGTCCACTCCGCCCTGGGCCGCCCCACCCGCCGCTTCGGTCGAGGGCACCCTCTGCGCGGAGAGCTGGGTCTGGAGGTCCCCAGCGGGCGCGGGGGGAGCGCGGCGGGCGACCTTTACCTTGAACCCTCCAGTGTCAGAGCCAAGGGTGCCGGGCGCCTGAGGCTGGAGAGGACGGGGCCGCGTATTCTGGCCGCCCTGGGGTTGGGTCCCCGCCTCCTCATGCGACCCTGCCGCAGCCTGCCCTGCACGGGGGGCGCGGGGGCCTCTTCCCACGCCGGCGACTCCTCTTGCCATAACAGCTGCACGGACGTCAGCACCGTGTGCTCAGTGCTCTCCGCCTCGGGGGACTCCCTCCGTGAGGCCCCCGCCGCCACCCCCGGCCCTGACGCCACTCCGGACCCCGGCCCCGGCCCCGGCCCCACCCCCGGCCCCAGCAGGGGGCTGGGCGACCACCCGAGCTCAGCCTCAGATCTCATGATCGCAAACTTCGTGGACGACCAGTTGATCGGAGAGCTCAATGACCTTGACAACGCTCGGACTGTGCCCTCTACAGGCTTTGTGTGGGGCAAAGATTACGGTGAGGACAGATCTCTCTCTATTCTACCAGGAATCCAGGATAAGGTTACTACGAAACATCGCGATATTTGAATATCTTTTAAAATATCCCAAACGTTCATTATAGATGAGCTTGTTCGTAACTTCTGCTTGATTTTGTTTACTGATGTTAATGATGTTGATAGATAGGAGATGAACCTTCATATATATTTCATGTACATTTAGTTGTTTTCTTTGTATGTATTCAGGTGACCTTCCTTGTCCTCTGGGGGACGCTGGAGTTCACACCAGTCAGACGTCCCTCTGGCGGAACTGTCTCTATAGCGACACAGACTCCACGTAGACACGGCGACCTACGCGACACGAGTCACGTAGTCACGGCGACCTACGCGACCAGAGTCACGTAGCCACGGCGACCTACGCGACACGACCTACGCGACCAGAGTCACGTAGCCACGGCGACCTACGCGACACGAGTCACGCAGCCACGGCGACCTACGCGACACGAGTCACGTAGCCACGGCGACCTACGCGACAAGCGTCACGTAGCAACACGCGCAAAAATACGAACTGGCAGGGCTGTAGATGTGCGAGCAGAAGTTTTCGACAGAAAAGTATCGCGTTATCGCAACAAAAGATAGAAGCGGACAATAAGTTGGTATCGTACATAGAGCTGCAAGGCCAGAGACAGGGTGTTATTGATGCCAGAGAAATGGTGTTATTGATACCAGACAGGGTGTTATTGACGCCAGAGACAGGGTGTTATTGATGCCAGGACTGTTGTATAGAAACAGGGTGTTATTGATGCGAGAGACAGGGTGTTATCGACGCCAGAGACAGGGTGTTATCGACGCCAGAGACAGGGTGTTATCGACGCCAGAGACAGGGTGTTATTCATGCCAGAGACAGGGTGTTATTCATGCCAGGACTGTTGCATAGAGACAGGGTGTTATTGATGCCAGGACTGTTGTATAGAAACAGGGTGTTATTGATGCCAGAGACAGGGTGTTATTGACGCCAGAGACAGGGTGTTATTGATGCCAGGACTGTTGTATAGAGACGGGGTGCTATTGATGCCAGAGACAGGGTGTTATTGATACCAGACAGGGTGTTATTGACGCCAGAGACAGGGTGTTATTGATGCAAGGACTGTTGTATAGAGACAGGGTGCTATTGATGCCAGAGACAGGGTGTTATTGATACCAGACAGGGTGTTATTGACGCCAGAGACAGGGTGTTATTGATGCAAGGACTGTTGTATAGAGACAGGGTGCTATTGATGCCCCAGACAGGGTGTTATTGACGCCAGAGACAGGGTGTTATTGATGCAAGGACTGTTGTATAGAGACAGGGTGTTGTTGACGCCAGAGACGGTGTTATTGACGCCAGAGACGGTGTTATTGATGCCAGGACTGTTGTATAGAGACAGGGTGTTATTGATGCCAGAGACAGGGTGTTATTGACGCCAGAGACAGGGTGTTATTGATGCCAGGACTGTTGTATAGACAGGGTGTTATTGATGCCAGAGACAGGGTGTTATTGATACCAGAGACAAGGCGTTATTGATGCCAGGACTGTTGTATAGAGACAGGGTGTTGTTGACGCCAGAGACGGTGTTATTGATGCCAAGACTGTTGTATAGAGATAGAGTGTTATTGATGCCAAGACTGTTGCAGGCTGTCCAGCACACCCTCATGAAAAAGTAGGACAAAAGTAAGAATGGAAATACAGAAAAAGAAGGACAAAAGTAGTAAAATAGAAGCAAAAAGTATGACTCAAATAGCATATGTAGCAACATTATTCCGGATAAACAAATGACAAAAAGTTATTTTACTGAGAAAATGTTTTTTTAGAACATTTCTTATACGCTGCTCAGCTGTACCTGTATTTTCATTATTAGAACTTGACAGACACTACTGTTGATTGAAAGATATATCAGGACGCAAAAACAAAATACCTCTGACTTTTGCAATAATAGAAGCGATATGCACACTTTTACAGCAATTCACGACATTTCGAAATTGCGCCTGGTGAAGCAAATAGCAAAAAGTAGGAAAATGTAGGTATTTTGAAGAAAAAGTAGGAAAAATAGGATGGAGACAAAAAAAGTAGGAAAAAGTAGGAAAAGTAGGATCACTGGACAGCCTGCTGTTGTATAGAGATAGGGTGTTATTGATGCCAGAGACAGGGTGTTATTGATGCCAGAGACAGGGTGTTATTGATGCCAGAGACAGGGTGTTATTGATGCCAGAGACATGGGATATGGAAGGATCCTGCATCCGATCGCTGTAGGGAGCGACTTCTGTCTATCGCTGGTCACCACAGAAACGGTTGAACTAAGGTTATAGTGTAAGCAGGGAAAGTGATTACAGCAGACGTTATAAACAGTGGAGGAGAAGATATACTACTCACAATTTGCTAAGGATCACCTCTATGCAGAGATATCGGAGTGTATAACAGGTGACTGTGTAATTCTACTATAATACAGATAAACCTTCCCCAATTTGTGTCCAATATGTTACTCGTGTGCCACCATGCAAAGGCAAACGTCTTTGTAGTATAGTAGCATTACAGTCACCTGTAATACACTGTAATAAAGAATGTGATTAGTATATAGACAATTTAATTGTGATCTGTAAATATGGTACAAATCGGCAGTATTCTATAATTATTTCTCAAATAGACCTGTTTATAGTTTGTATATTACCTTTGTACGAAGTAACACGTTTACAAGGCTACATATTTCCGTGTCGGTAAGACTCTTGTTCACCATCCAGACTGTGACTGGAGACGCGTCCGTGCGAACATACACATTCAGACCTAATGTACGAATTACAGGAACGTAAGACCCCTTTACTTTCAATCATTGGCTGTCAAGTTAGTCATTTATTGTGTAGTGCCACTGTCTTTTTGTCTAACTGAAATGTTTGAATAAAAATAAAATATGTTGATGTACAAGACGGATTGGTGTAGCTGACTGAAGGTTATTCAGAGGTTATGGTGTGTGTGTCACATCGTTCTGTGTCACGGTGACGGGTAAACAAAGACATCCGTAGTCCGCGTAGTGTCCCATGTCACTTTATTACATTGACCTCCGTTACACATACATACACTCATCACACAAAGTCGGATGTCAATAGAAAACATGGCGTCCACAGTGGACTCTCACACCCGGTACCACGGGACTCCGGAACCGGTACCACGTGACTCCGGAACCGGTACCACGGGACTCCGGAACCAGTACCACGTGACTCCGGAACCAGTACCACGTGACTCCGGAACCAGTACCACGTGACTCCGGAACCAGTACCACGTAACCACGGAACCAGTACCACGGGACTCCGGAACCAATACCACGTGACTCCGGAACCAGTACCACGTAACCAGTACCACGTGACTCCGGAACAAGTACCACGTAACCACGGAACCAGAACCATGTGACTCCTAAACCAGTACCACGTGACTCCTAAACCAGTACCACGTGACTCAGGAACCAGTATCATGTGACTCCTAAACCAGTACCACGTGACTCCTAAATCCGTACCACGTGACTCAGGAACCAGTACCACGGGACTGGCACGTTACTCCACTTGGCCGAACAGGACACACAAGTTGCTCACGTATAACACTGCGGTAGGGAGAGTTGGGCCGGATCGACTGATACGTAAGAGGAGGGAAGGAAGGGTGAAGGTAACTTCCGACTATGGAACTTGTTACTAATGGAGCTAACGAAACTTGCCAGCTGGAACCATTCACCTTGGAAACTTTCCCAATTCTCACAACCAAGCAGACATTATACAACAGAGTGGCGTACACTGCCGGAAATAAACACTGAGTCACTGCAACATACGGCGTATTAAACGACACACACTAAATCAACTAATGAGTAGGCCGAAAGGGGTTAAGACGAGGTGGGAATTATAAAACCATCAGCAGGGGTCGATTCCTTGGACGAGATTACCAGATACTGATTAACTAACGATATACAGTGTACAATCACGGCGTCAACGATTACTGTACTGCATCCTCCCATCTTTCATTCTTTCTCGTTATCTCATATTCAAATTCATAATATAAAACGGGTCAGATTAAATATTTAGCGCTTACTGCCGTCGAGACAGCACTCTGTGCAGCGCGATCCCCTCGCCTGGTGCCTGGTGTAGGTGCCTGGTGCAGGTGCAGGTGCCTGGTGCAGGTGCCTGTTGTAGGTGTCTGGTGCAGGTGCAGGTGCCTGGTGTAGGTGCTTAGTGCAGGTGCCTGGTATAGGTGCCTGGTGCCGGTGAAGGTGCCTGGTGCAGGTGAAGGTGCCTGGTGTAGGTGCCTGGTGTAGGTGCCTGGTGCAGGTGCCTGGTGTAGGTGCCTGGTGTAGGTGCCCGGTGCAGGTGCCCAGTATAGGTGCCCAGTATAGGTGTTTGGTGTAGGTGCCTGGTGTAGGTGCCTGGTGTAGGTGCCCGGTGCAGGTGCCTAGTGCAGGTGCCTGGTGTAGGTGCTTGATGCAGGTGCCCGGTGCAGGTGCCTGGTGTAGGTGCTTGGTGCAGGTGCCCGGTATAGGTGTCCGGTGCAGGTGCCTAGTGCAGATGCCCGGTATAGGTGCCTGGAGCAGGTGCACTTACTGACACAGAACCAAGACGGCACAGAGCCCGGAGTGACAGGCTAGCGGGGTCACATTGAACCGCTTTACAACATACGTTTTGTTCAACACGCTGTGTATCTTTTTTCTATCTTAGAACAAATCTTTGCCCTTCGAGCCATGAAGTCATCAACAGGACAGATATTGAACACATTAATCCGTTTTACAATCACATCCCAGAAAAATTTAAAAGCTATATATACATATATATATATATATAAATATAAATTATACTTCATTTGGCAGCAACTTACAAATGCAGCAACAAACAAACGCTTTAAAATTTGCCTAAAAGGTTCCACTGCTAATGACAGCTTGTTCATTTAATCGTTTTTTTTCTCCTCTCCGGTCTTGGGTTCGGTGGCGCCCTCTGGTGAATCGCAGTCTCCCCCAGCGCCCTCTGGCGAGTCCCCTATGGCCTGGGCCTCGCCATTCTCGGAAGCGTTCTCCTCCCCCTGCAACATGTCCGCGCTGACGCCGTATTCGTTGACCCGCTTGTTGTCCACTGGGTAGATGTAGCGCTGGTAGACGTAGATCAGGAACACGATGTCTGCAAGCAACAGTCAATGAGGGGTTAATATCGACACATAACATTGTCCACTGGGTAGATGTAGCGCTGGTAGACGTAGATCAGGAACACGATGTCTGCAAGCAACAGTCAATGAGGGGTTAATATCGACACATAACATTGTCCACTGGGTAGATGTAGCGCTGGTAGACGTAGATCAGGAACACGATGTCTGCAAGCAACAGTCAATGAGGGGTTAATATCGACACATAACATTGTCCATTGGGTAGATGTAGCGCTGGTAGACGTAGATCAGGAACACGATGTCTGCAAGCAACAGTCAATGAGGGGTTAATATCGACACATAACATTGTCCACTGGGTAGATGTAGCGCTGGTAGACGTAGATCAGGAACACGATGTCTGCAAGCAACAGTCAATGAGGGGTTAATATCGACACATAACATTGTCCATTGGGTAGATGTAGCGCTGGTAGACGTAGATCAGGAACACGATGTCTGCAAGCCACAGTCAATGAGGGGTTAATATCGACACATAACATTGTCCACTGGGTAGATGTAGCGCTGGTAGACGTAGATCAGGAACACGATGTCTGCAAGCAACAGTCAATGAGGGGTTAATATCGACACATAACATTGTCCACTGGGTAGATGTAGCGCTGGTAGACGTAGATCAGGAACACGATGTCTGCAAGCCACAGTCAATGAGGGGTTAATATCGACACATAACATTGTCCACTGGGTAGATGTAGCGCTGGTAGACGTAGATCAGGAACACGATGTCTGCAAGCAACAGTCAATGAGGGGTTAATATCGACACATAACATTGTCCACTGGGTAGATGTAGCGCTGGTAGACGTAGATCAGGAACACGATGTCTGCAAGCAACAGTCAATGAGGGGTTAATATCGACACATAACATTGTCCACTGGGTAGATGTAGCGCTGGTAGACGTAGATCAGGAACACGATGTCTGCAAACAACAGTCAACGAGGGGTTAATATCGACACATAACATTGTCCACTGGGTAGATGTAGCGCTGGTAGACGTAGATCAGGAACACGATGTCTGCAAGAAACAGTCAGTGAGGGGTTAATATCGACACATAGCATTGTAAACTGGGTAGATGTAGCGCTGGTAGACGTAGATCAGGAACACGATGTCTGCAAGCAACAGTCAATGAGGGGTTAATATCGACAAATAACATTGTAAACTGGGTAGATGTAGCGCTGGTAGACGTAGATCAGGAACACGATCTCTGCAAACCACAGTCAATGAGGGGTTAATATCGACAAATAACATTGTAAACTGGGTAGATGTAGCGCTGGTAGACGTAGATCAGGAACACGATGTCTGCAAGCGACAGTCAATGAGGGGTTAATATCGACACATAACATAGTCCACAGGGTAGATGTAGCGCTGGTAGACGAAGATCTGGAACACGATGTTTGCAAGCAACAGTCAATGAGGGGTTAATATCGACAAATAACATTGTAAACTGGGTAGATGTAGCGCTGGTAGACGTAGATCAGGAACACGATGTCTGCAAGCAACAGTCAATGAGGGGTTAATATCGACACATAACATAGTGTACTGGGTAGATGTAGCGCTGGTAGACGTAGATCAGGAACACGATGTCTGCAAGCAACAGTCAATGAGGGGTTAATATCGACACATAACATTGTCCACTGGGTAGATGTAGCGCTGGTAGACGTAGATCAGGAACACGATGTCTGCAAGCAACAGTCAATGAGGGGTTAATATCGACACATAACATTGTCCACTGGGTAGATGTAGCGCTGGTAGACGTAGATCAGGAACACGATGTCTGCAAGCCACAGTCAATGAGGGGTTAATATCGACACATAACATTGTCCACTGGGTAGATGTAGCGCTGGTAGACGTAGATCAGGAACACGATGTCTGCAAGCAACAGTCAATGAGGGGTTAATATCGACACATAACATTGTCCACTGGGTAGATGTAGCGCTGGTAGACGTAGATCAGGAACACGATGTCTGCAAGCCACAGTCAATGAGGGGTTAATATCGACACATAACATTGTCCACTGGGTAGATGTAGCGCTGGTAGACGTAGATCAGGAACACGATGTCTGCAAGCAACAGTCAATGAGGGGTTAATATCGACACATAACATTGTCCACTGGGTAGATGTAGCGCTGGTAGACGTAGATCAGGAACACGATGTCTGCAAGCCACAGTCAATGAGGGGTTAATATCGACACATAACATAGTCCACTGGGTAGATGTAGCGCTGGTAGACGTAGATCAGGAACACGATGTCTGCAAGCCACAGTCAATGAGGGGTTAATATCGACACATAACATTGTCCACTGGGTAGATGTAGCGCTGGTAGACGTAGATCAGGAACACGATGTCTGCAAGCAACAGTCAATGAGGGGTTAATATCGACACATAACATTGTCCACTGGGTAGATGTAGCGCTGGTAGACGTAGATCAGGAACACGATGTCTGCAAGCAACAGTCAATGAGGGGTTAATATCGACACATAACATTGTCCACTGGGTAGATGTAGCGCTGGTAGACGTAGATCAGGAACACGATGTCTGCAAGCCACAGTCAATGAGGGGTTAATATCGACACATAACATTGTCCACTGGGTAGATGTGGCGCTGGTAGACGTAGATCAGGAACACGATGTCTGCAAGCCACAGTCAATGAGGGGTTAATATCGACACATAACATTGTCCACTGGGTAGATGTGGCGCTGGTAGACGTAGATCAGGAACACGATGTCTGCAAGCCACAGTCAATGAGGGGTTAATATCGACACATAACATTGTCCACTGGGTAGATGTAGCGCTGGTAGACGTAGATCAGGAACACGATGTCTGCAAGCAACAGTCAATGAGGGGTTAATATCGACACATAACATTGTCCACTGGATAGATGTAGCGCTGGTAGACGTAGATCAGGAACACGATGTCTGCAAGCAACAGTCAATGAGGGGTTAATATCGACACATAACATTGTCCACTGGGTAGATGTAGCGCTGGTAGACGTAGATCAGGAACACGATGTCTGACAGTCTCTGAAGCAGCCCAGGCGGTAGAGGTGAGGGGTGGGGTGGGGTACTGACCGTCTCTTAAGCAGCCCAGGCGGTAGAGGTGAGGTGGGGTGGGGTGGGGTGGGGTGGGTGGGGTACTGACCGTCTCTGAAGCAGCCCAGGCGGTAGAGGTGAGGGGGTGGGGTGGGGTGGGGTGGGGTACTGACCGTCTTTTAAGCAGCCCAGGCGGTAGAGGTGAGGGGTGGGGTGGGGTGGGTGGGGTACTGACCGTCTCTGAAGCAGCCCAGGCGGTAGAGGTGAGGGGGTGGGGTGGGGTACTGACCGTCTCTTAAGCAGCCCAGGCGGTAGAGGTGTGGGGTGGGGTGGGTGGGGTACTGACCGTCTCTGAAGCAGCCCAGGCGGTAAAGGTGTGGGGTGGGGTGGGTGGGGTACTGACCGTCCCTGAAGCAGCCCAGGCGGTAGAGGTGTGGGGTGGGGTGGGGTACTGACCGTCTCTTAAGCACCCCAGGCGGTAGAGGTGAGGGATGGGTGGGGTACTGACCGTCTCTTAAGCACCCCAGGCGGTAGAGGTGAGGGATGGGTGGGGTACTGACCGTCTCTTAAGCAGCCCAGGCGGTAGAGGTGAGGGGTGGGGTGGGTGGGGTACTGATCGTCTCTTAAGCAGCCCAGGCGGTAGAGGTGAGGGATGGGTGGGGTACTGACCGTCTCTGAAGCAGCCCAGGCGGTGGAGGTGAGGGATGGGTGGGGTACTGACCGTCTCTTAAGCACCCCAGGCGGTAGAGGTGAGGGATGGGTGGGGTACTGACCGTCCCTTAAGCAGCCCAGGCGGTAGAGGTGAGGGGTGGGTGGGGTACTGACCGTCTCTTAAGCAGCCCAGGCGGTAGAGGTGAGGGGTGGGTGGGGTACTGACCGTCTCTTAAGCAGCCCAGGCGGTAGAGGTGAGGGATGGGGTGGGTGGGGTACTGACCGTCTCTTAAGCCGCCAAGGCGGTAGAGGTGAGGGGTGGGTGGGGTGGGGTGGGGTACTGACCGTCTCTTAAGCAGCCCAGGCGGTAGAGGTGAGAGGTGGGGTGGGGTGAGATACTGACCGTCTCTGAAGCAGCCCAGGCGGTAGAGGTGAGGGGTGGGGTGGGGTGGGGTACTGACCGTCTCTTAAGCAGCCCAGGCGGTAGAGGTGAGGTGGGGTGGGGTACTGACCGTCTCTTGAGCAGCCCAGGCGGTAGAGGTGAGGGGTGGGTGGGGTACTGACCGTCTCTGAAGCAGCCCAGGCGGTAGAGGTGTGGGGTGGGGTGGGTGGGGTACTGACCGTCTCTGAAGCAGCCCAGGCGGTAGAGGTGTGGGGTGGGGTGGGGTGGGGTACTGACCGTCTCTGAAGCAGCCCAGGCGGTAGAGGTGAGGGATGGGTGGGGTACTGACCGTCTCTTAAGCAGCCCAGGCGGTAGAGGTGAGGGGTGGGGTGGGTGGGGTACTGACCGTCTCTTAAGCAGCCCAGGCGGTAGAGGTGAGGAATGGGTGGGGTACTGACCGTGTCTTAAGCACCCAAGGCGGTAGAGGTGAGGGATGGGTGGGGTACTGACCGTCTCTTAAGCACCCCAGGCGGTAGAGGTGAGGGGTGGGTGGGGTACTGACCGTCCCTTAAGCAGCCCAGGCGGTAGAGGTTAGGGGTGGGTGGGGTACTGACCGTCTCTTAAGCAGCCCAGGCGGTAGAGGTGAGGGGTGGGTGGGGTACTGACCGTCTCTTAAGCAGCCCAGGCGGTAGAGGTGAGGGATGGGGTGGGTGGGGTACTGACCGTCTCTTAAGCAGCCCAGGCGGTAGAGGTGAGAGGTGGGGTGGGGTGGGGTACTGACCGTCTCTGAAGCAGCCCAGGCGGTAGAGGTGAGGGGGTGGGTTGGGGTGGGGTGGGGTACTGACCGTCTCCTAAGCAGCCCAGGCGGTAGAGGTGAGGGGTGGGGTGGGGTACTGACCGTCTCTTAAGCAGCCCAGGCGGTAGAGGTGAGGGGTGGGTGGGGTACTGACCGTCTCTGAAGCAGCCCAGGCGGAAGAGGTGAGGGGTGGGGTGGGGTGGGGTGGGGTGGGGTACTGACCGTCTCTTAAGCAGCCCAGGCGGTAGAGGTGAGAGGTGGGGTGGGGTGGGGTACTGACCGTCTCTGAAGCAGCCCAGGCGGTAGAGGTGAGGGGGTGGGGTGGGGTGGGTGCGGTACTGACCGTCTCTGAAGCAGCCCAGGTGGTAGAGGTGTGGGGTGGGGTGGGGTGGGTACTGACTGTCTCTGAAGCAGCCTAGGCGGTAGAGGTGAGGGGTGGGGTGGGGTGGGGTGGGGTACTGACCGTCTCTGAAGCAGCCCAGGCGGTAGAGGTGTGGGGTGGGGTGGGGTGGGGTACCGACAGCCTCTGAAGCAATCCAGGCGGTAGAGGTGTGGGGGCGGGGGGGTGGGTACTGACCGTCTCTGAAGCAGCCTAGGAGGTAGAGGTGAGGGGTGGGGTGGGGTACTGACCGTCTCTGAAGCAGGCCAGGCGGTAGAGGTGTGGGGTGGGGTGGGGTGGGGTGGGGTACTGACTGTCTCTGAAGCAGCCCAGGCGGTAGAGGTGTGGGGTGGGGTGGGGTACTGACCGTCTCTGAAGCAGCCCAGGCATTAAGGTGTGGGGTGGTGGTGGGGTACTGACCGTCTCTGAAGCAGCCCAGGCGGTTGAGGTGTGGGGTGGGGTGGGGTACTGACAGTCTCTGAAGCAGCCCAGGCGGTAGAGGTGAAGGGTGGGGTGGGGTACTGACCGTCTCTGAAGCAGCCCAGGCGGTAGAGGTGAGGGGTGGGGTGGGTGGGGTACTGACCGTCTCTGAAGCAGCCCAGGCGGTAGAGGTGAGGGGTGGGGTACTGACCGTCTCTGAAGCAGCCCAGGCGGTAGAGGTGAGGGGTGGGGTGGGGTGGGGTACTGACCGTCTCTGAAGCAGCCCAGGCGGTAGAGGTGAGGGGTGGGGTGGGGTACTGACCGTCTCTGAAGCAGCCCAGGCGGTAGAGGTGAGGGGTGGGGTACTGACCGTCTCTGAAGCAGCCCAGGCGGTAGAGGTGAGGGATGGGTGGGGTACTGACCGTCTCTTAAGCAGCCCAGGCGGTAGAGGTGAGGGGTGGGGTGGGTGGGGTACTGACCGTCTCTTAAGCAGCCCAGGCGGTAGAGGTGAGGGATGGGTGGGGTACTGACCGTCTCTGAAGCAGCCCAGGCGGTAGAGGTGAGGGATGGGTGGGGTACTGACCGTCTCTTAAGCACCCCAGGCGGTAGAGGTGAGGGATGGGTGGGGTACTGACCGTCCCTTAAGCAGCCCAGGCGGTAGAGGTGAGGGGTGGGTGGGGTACTGACCGTCTCTTAAGCAGCCCAGGCGGTAGAGGTGAGGGGTGGGTGGGGTACTGACCGTCTCTTAAGCAGCCCAGGCGGTAGAGGTGAGGGATGGGGTGGGTGGGGTACTGACCGTCTCTTAAGCCGCCCAGGCGGTAGAGGTGAGGGGTGGGTGGGGTGGGGTGGGGTACTGACCGTCTCTTAAGCAGCCCAGGCGGTAGAGGTGAGAGGTGGGGTGGGGTGGGATACTGACCGTCTCTGAAGCAGCCCAGGCGGTAGAGGTGAGGGGTGGGGTGGGGTGGGGTACTGACCGTCTCTTAAGCAGCCCAGGCGGTAGAGGTGAGGTGGGGTGGGGTACTGACCGTCTCTTGAGCAGCCCAGGCGGTAGAGGTGAGGGGTGGGTGGGGTACTGACCGTCTCTGAAGCAGCCCAGGCGGTAGAGGTGTGGGGTGGGGTGGGTGGGGTACTGACCGTCTCTGAAGCAGCCCAGGCGGTAGAGGTGTGGGGTGGGGTGGGGTGGGGTACTGACCGTCTCTGAAGCAGCCCAGGCGGTAGAGGTGAGGGATGGGTGGGGTACTGACCGTCTCTTAAGCAGCCCAGGCGGTAGAGGTGAGGGGTGGGGTGGGTGGGGTACTGACCGTCTCTTAAGCAGCCCAGGCGGTAGAGGTGAGGAATGGGTGGGGTACTGACCGTGTCTTAAGCACCCAAGGCGGTAGAGGTGAGGGATGGGTGGGGTACTGACCGTCTCTTAAGCACCCCAGGCGGTAGAGGTGAGGGGTGGGTGGGGTACTGACCGTCCCTTAAGCAGCCCAGGCGGTAGAGGTTAGGGGTGGGTGGGGTACTGACCGTCTCTTAAGCAGCCCAGGCGGTAGAGGTGAGGGGTGGGTGGGGTACTGACCGTCTCTTAAGCAGCCCAGGCGGTAGAGGTGAGGGATGGGGTGGGTGGGGTACTGACCGTCTCTTAAGCAGCCCAGGCGGTAGAGGTGAGAGGTGGGGTGGGGTGGGGTACTGACCGTCTCTGAAGCAGCCCAGGCGGTAGAGGTGAGGGGGTGGGTTGGGGTGGGGTGGGGTACTGACCGTCTCCTAAGCAGCCCAGGCGGTAGAGGTGAGGGGTGGGGTGGGGTACTGACCGTCTCTTAAGCAGCCCAGGCGGTAGAGGTGAGGGGTGGGTGGGGTACTGACCGTCTCTGAAGCAGCCCAGGCGGAAGAGGTGAGGGGTGGGGTGGGGTGGGGTGGGGTGGGGTACTGACCGTCTCTTAAGCAGCCCAGGCGGTAGAGGTGAGAGGTGGGGTGGGGTGGGGTACTGACCGTCTCTGAAGCAGCCCAGGCGGTAGAGGTGAGGGGGTGGGGTGGGGTGAGTGCGGTACTGACCGTCTCTGAAGCAGCCCAGGTGGTAGAGGTGTGGGGTGGGGTGGGGTGGGTACTGACTGTCTCTGAAGCAGCCTAGGCGGTAGAGGTGAGGGGTGGGGTGGGGTGGGGTGGGGTACTGACCGTCTCTGAAGCAGCCCAGGCGGTAGAGGTGTGGGGTGGGGTGGGGTGGGGTACCGACAGCCTCTGAAGCAATCCAGGCGGTAGAGGTGTGGGGGCGGGGGGGTGGGTACTGACCGTCTCTGAAGCAGCCTAGGAGGTAGAGGTGAGGGGTGGGGTGGGGTACTGACCGTCTCTGAAGCAGGCCAGGCGGTAGAGGTGTGGGGTGGGGTGGGGTGGGGTGGGGTACTGACTGTCTCTGAAGCAGCCCAGGCGGTAGAGGTGTGGGGTGGGGTGGGGTACTGACCGTCTCTGAAGCAGCCCAGGCATTAAGGTGTGGGGTGGGGTGGGGTACTGACCGTCTCTGAAGCAGCCCAGGCGGTTGAGGTGTGGGGTGGGGTGGGGTACTGACAGTCTCTGAAGCAGCCCAGGCGGTAGAGGTGAAGGGTGGGGTGGGGTGGGGTACTGACCGTCTCTGAAGCAGCCCAGGCGGTAGAGGTGAGGGGTGGGGTGGGTGGGGTACTGACCGTCTCTGAAGCAGCCCAGGCGGTAGAGGTGAGGGGTGGGGTGGGGTGGGGTACTGACCGTCTCTGAAGCAGCCCAGGCGGTAGAGGTGAGGGGTGGGGTGGGGTACTGACCGTCTCTGAAGCAGCCCAGGCGGTAGAGGTGAGGGGTGGGGTACTGACCGTCTCTGAAGCAGCCCAGGCGGTAGAGGTGAGGGGTGGGGTGGGGTGGGGTGGGGTACTGACCGTCTCTTAAGCAGCCCAGGCGGTAGAGGTGAGGGGTGGGGTACTGACCGTCTCTGAAGCAGCCCAGGCGGTAGAGGTGAGGGGTGGGGTGGGGTACTGACCGTCTCTGAAGCAGCCCAGGCGGTAGAGGTGAGGGGTGGGGTGGGGTACTGACCGTCTCTGAAGCAGCCCAGGCGGTAGAGGTGAGGGGTGGGGTGGGGTACTGACCGTCTCTGAAGCAGCCCAGGTGGTAGAGGTGAGGGGTGGGGTGGGTGGGGTACTGACCGTCTCTGAAGCAGCCCAGGCGGTAGAGGTGAGGGGTGGGGTGGGTGGGGTACTGACCGTCTCTGAAGCAGCCCAGGCGGTAGAGGTGAGGGGTGGGGTGGGTGGGGTACTGACCGTCTCTGAAGCAGCCCAGGCGGTAGAGGTGAGGGGTGGGGTGGGTGGGGTACTGACTGTCTCTGAAGCAGCCCAGGCGGTAGAGGTGAGGGGTGGGGTGGGTGGGGTACTGATCGTCTCTGAAGCAGCCCAGGCGGTAGAGGTGAGGGGTGGGGTGGGTGGGGTACTGACCGTCTCTGAAGCAGCCCAGGCGGTAGAGGTGAAGGGGTGGGTTGGGGTGGGGTGGGGTACTGACCGTCTCT